>WSYH01005450.1:0-44462 GCA_036426205.1 Ascaphus truei
GAAAACTGGATTTCCCAAAACAAACTGTTTTTAAACACTGACAAGACGGTAACAATGGTATTTGGGACCAAGACTAAATTTGTAAAGCTTCCAGTGACTGAGCTCCTGATTAGAACCAACGCTAACACCACCCTAACACCTGTCACTAGTTTTAAATACCTGGGCTTATGGTTTGACTCCCACTTAACATTTGGGATGCACATTGATACCCTGACAACCAAGACCTACAGTATGCCAAACTAGGGGTACTTTACAGGAACAAATCCTCCCTAAGTCTCCTTGTCAGAAAGCGTATCGCACAGCAGATGCTAATGCCAATTATTGACTATGGAGACATAGTATATGGCTCGGCACCTCAAACCCACCTTTGCAAACTTGACACCCTCTACAATTCAATTTGTCATTTTGTTCTCCAATGCAACTACAACACACATCACTGCGAAATGCTCAAAGAACTAGATTGGTCAACACTAGAGTCTAGGCGCAAAGTTCACCTTTCCTGTCTTGCCTTTAAATTCTTCATGGGCAAGCTACCCAGCTACCTGAACAAGCTCCTCACCCCTACCACATGCAGCACTTATCACCTGAGATCAGACTCTAAAAGACTGTTCATGGTCCCAAGGCTCAACAAAGTATCCGGACGTTCCTCCTTCTCCTACTGTGAACCCCAAAACTGGAACAACCTACCAGAGACTCTCACATCCACCACCAGTTTAAGTTCTTTCAAATCTAAGGCTGTCTCACATTTTAATCTGGTCTGTAACTGTTTCATACGCCCACAATATATATTTTCTTTAACTGTGCACGCAATGTCTTGTATATAATGTATACCCTGTTCATTTATGTAACTGTACTTGTAACCATGTATTATTTGTTTTACTCTGTGCCCAGGACATACTTGAAAACGAGAGGTAACTCTCAATGTATTACTTCCTGGTAAAATATTTTATAAATAAATAAATAAATATGTTCCATTGGTTACATCAGGGTGGCTGAACTCTAGTCCTCAACCCCACCCCCCAACAGGTCAGGTTTTCAGGATATCCCAGCTTCAGCACACGTGGCTCAATCAGTCCCTGCTTAAGCACAGGTGGCTCAATTGAGCCACCTGTGCTGAAGCTAGGATATCCTGAAAACCTGACATTTTTTTTTGGGGGGGGGGGGAGGATTGGAGTTGAGCCCCCTGGGTTAAATGTAGGTGCTTGTAGAAATGGCCGAATCCACCCAAATCCTTTTCCTGCATTTTCTCGCATTTCCCCCCCAACATCCGCAAACGGATTTGGTCGGTTTTAATCCCCGCAGATGAATCAAAAACCGCCATTGGATACAGACAAAATCCGTCCGAGGGTTGCGGAATCCGCGGAGTTTATTGGTAATACTAGTAACAAAATCCACAAAACACGGATCGACCCTTTTTTTTTTTTGTAAATATTTTTCCTTTATTGGTGTCATACAGCGGGTTGGTACATGTTACAGAAACTGGCTAACAGGCCAACTTGTATATACGGCACAGTACATGTACATAGCATGGGAGAGGTAAGCGACACACAATAATCCCTTTTCCTTTTTTCAGTGATGAAAAGGAGGGGAGCGCTCCTCAACATAAATAAATAAGCACCATGGGACCCGACTTACTACAATCTAGGTTCCTACAACTTTGTCCCCCCAGCCCATTGCCTACCAATTGCGTACATAGTCAACTCTATCCTGTCTGCAGGCCATATCCCTAAGACCTGGAAAACTGCCAAGTTGTCCCAATCTTCAAAATTGGGGACAAAAACATTGTCTCAAACTACAGGCCAATCTCACTTCTCCCAATTCTATCCAAAGTCATGGAAAAATGTGTCCCATCCCAATTAAGCGATTTCTGACCACCCTGCTAAAGTTTGCAATGAAATCCAGTTTTGGATAGAACAGGACACCACTGGTGCAGTATCCCCTAGATTTTGCAACGGCTTTTGACAGTTGATCATGCTAATCCCTGCTTAACACAACTCCAGAGCTCTGGTAATAGGGAACATGCTTTAAACTGGTTCCATTCCTACCTATCAGAAGATCCCAACATGTCCATCTCAGGCTCTAACTCCACCCCCTGGATATACCCTGTGGTGTCCCACAAGGCTCGTTCTGGGGCCCCTACTCTTCTCAGTGTTCATTAATGATCTTCCCACAGCTTGTAAGGAAGCTTCAATACACATGTATGCAGTGACACAATCCTATATGCACACAGCCATAGCCTCTCTGAACTTCAACACATTACTCCAGTCTGACTTTTTGATACTCGCAAAACTGGGATTTTCCCAAACAAACTGTTTTAAACACTGACAAGACGTAACAGTATTTTGGGACAAGACTAAATTTTGTAAAAGCTTCCATGACTGAGCTCCTATTAGAACCAACGCTAACAACCACCCTAACACACCCTGTCACTATTTTTTAAATACCTGGGCTTATGGTTTGACTCCCACTTAACATTTGGGATGCACATTGATACCCTGACAACCAAGACCTACAGTATGCAAACTAGGGTACTTACAGGAAACAAATCCTCCCTAAGTCTCCTTGTCAGAAAGCGTATCCACAGCAGATGTCTAATGCCAATTATTACTATGGAGACATAGTATATGGCTCGGCACCTCAAACCCACCTTTGCAAACGTGACAACCCTCTACTTCATTTTTCATTTGTTCTCCAATGCAACTACACCACACTCACTGCGAAATGCTCAAAGAACTAGATTGTCAACACTAGAGTCTAGGCGCAAGTTCACCTTCCTGTCTGGCCTTTAAATTCTCATGGGCAAGCTACCCAGCTACCTGAACACTCCTCACCCTACCACAAATCAGCACTTATCACCTGAGATCAGACTCTAAAAACTGTTCATGGTCCCAAGGCTCACAAAGTATCCCCGGACGTTCCTCCTTCTCCTCCTTTGAACCCCAAAATGGAACACCTACCAGAGACTCTCACATCCCCACCAGTTTAAGTTCTTTTCAAATCTAAGGCTTCTCACATTTTAATCTGGTCTGTAACTGTTTCATACGCCCACAATATATATTTTCTTAACTGTGCACGCAATGTCTTGTATATAATGTATACCCTGTTCATTTATGTAACGTACTTGTAACCAGTATTATTGTTTTAGCTCTGTGCCCAGGACATACTTGAAAACGAGAGGTAACTCTCAATGTATTACTTCCTGGTAAAATATTTTTAATAAATAAATAAATAGGTTCCATGGGTTACATCAGGTGGCTGACCTCTAGTCCTCAACCCCACCCCCCACAGGTCAGTTTTCGGATATCCCAGCTTCAGCACACGTGGCTCAATCAGTCCCTGCTTAAGCACAGGGTGGCTCAATTAGCCACCTGTGCTGAAGCGTAGGATTCCTGAAAACCTGACATTTTTTTTTTGGGGGGGGGGGAGGATTGAGTTGAGCCCCCCTGGGTTAAATGTAGGTGCTTGTAGAAATGGCCGATCCACCCAAATCCTTTTCCTGCATTTCTCTCGCATTTCCCCCCAACATCCGCAAACGATTTGGTCGGTTTTTATCCCCGCAGATGATCAAAAACCGCCATGATAACAGACAAATCCGTCCGAGGGTTGCGGAATCCGGCGGAGTTTATTGGTAATACTAGTAACAAAATCCACAAAACACGGATCGACCCTTTTTTTTTTTGTAAATATTTTTCCTTTAATTGTGTCATACAGCGGGTTGTACCATTTACAGAAACTGGCTAACAGGCCAACTTGTAATACGGCACAGTACATTCATAGCATGTAGAGAGTAAGCAAGACACACAATAATCCTTTTCCTTTTTTTCAGTGACTGAAAATAGGGAGGGAGACGAAGAGGGTGGATAGTTGGGAACGACTTGGGGAAGAGAGAGGGAAGGACGGGGGGGGCGGGTAGGGATGATGGTGGTGGGGGGGGCGAGGATTTTGAGTTCGTCGGGTCGGGGGGGGGGGGGGTGTTTTGATAAGTTTATGTGGGGGTTGGAAGTCCTGGCCAAGGTACCCAGATGAATAAATTGTGGGGTTTTGTTTCAGCATTGCCGTTCAGTTTTTCCAAATCATAATTCCGTCTATCCTAGGATCACTGTCCTTTCTGGAGGGGGCTTTAATTTTCTTCCACCCGCCCGCGACACCATCTCGTCAGCCGTCAATATTGCCGGTGTGGTCTGGCAGCAGGGCAGGGATGGTCGTCGATTGGTTTTCCCCACGTTTCCAGGCGGGTCCAGGGGTATTTCTATATCCAGGGTCTCGGTCAGAGGCCCTGGATCCGGGGACCAATCTTTGTATCTCACGGGCATGTCCACCAAATAGGGCATGCTGCCCCCTTGGACCACAACCACACTCTCCAGCATTCGTACTGAAGTGCCTGGGTAAATTTGGCTCAGTCTACTCGGGGTCAGGTACCATGGAATATATTTATAGATGTTTTCTTTTGTGACGGAACAAATTGTGTTTTGGTGGCTGCCTCCCAGAATCCATCGCTCCCAGTCCTCAAGGTCCAAGTTGGTATTTAGGTCTTCGTTCCCTTCTGCATTATAACAGTGATTGGGGGGGGGCTGGGATGCCTCGAGCGTTTTAATATATCTCCGATATGAGGCCCCTTTTGGTATTCGCACTTTGAGGCAGAGTGTCTCGAATCGGGAGCGCGGCGGGAACCTTAGGGTAGGGGACTGGTTTTCTAAGGAAGTGTCGAAACTGTAAGTATTGGATAGGGTAAACGGGGGAACAAATTTTAGCTCTTAGTTCCGGGAGGGGCATGGCCTCGTCTTTTTCCCAGCAAATCCGCAACCACTACTCTGATATTTAAGCCTTAAATTGGCTGAATTGGGTTTCGGGCGCACCCGGTGGAAGTCCGGGTTCCCGAATAGGGGGTCAATTAGAGGGTGTTTGAAGCTAGGCCCGTATTTCCCTTTGTTTTTTAAACCATTCGACCACGTGCAATTCCTCAAGCCCCCGAGCGAAGTCTCAATGATTTGCTTGTTTTTGTGGGATGTGAGGACCACAATAAGTTGGGAGGGGTCACTGTTCGGGGAACGCGTGGTGTGTCTCTATCTTCGCTTACCAGCAACTTGGAGGTGTGGGGGGCTGTTCTCATAGCTACACGCCCTGCCTCATTGGGCTGATTAGTAAGTATCGAGTAGTTCCGGTGCCCCTCACCAGGACGCGCCCTTCTCGGGTCCTCGAGGCCAAGGTAGCTGGGACCGTGGGACCCTGGCTCTCTCCGTGTTTGCCAAATTAAACTCTTAGGATTATGGGCCTGGATATTCTCTCAGTTCTCTTAGTGGTACTAGGACGGGGATGGTCTGAAAGAAGTAGAGTAACGGGTAGGATATTCATTTTGGTGGATACTATTCTTCCGAACCAGGAAATCTGTGGTGGTTATCCAGTTCTCTAGTCTTTTTAAGATTTGGGCGGAAGAGGGGGGGGTAGTTAATTTTGGTATAGTGAGTTATATGAGCGTCATGCAAAAAAAGAGGTTAAACCGCGCCAAAAAAAGGGTAATATCCAGTCCTGTTATGACAGTCCCAAATACAGTCCTTGGAATGTGAATGGTGATGATTCCTCACCTCAGCAATGCATATATGAAAAAGAGGAAAGAAACAGAATAAATGGTTGCAGTAAATCAACACAGGAGGGGGAAGGAAAGGGGGGGGAGGGGGAACACAGATATTAGCACAAAAACAACAAACAGAGCATACAACCATAAGCACGCCTAATAAACTAATACAAAGCTTATTTATTAGCGTGGACATGTGTTATTAACGCATCCGGAGGGCAAAATTGCAACCCTACTTCGAAATGCTGGAAAGTACAGGCGGATCTCGCTGTCAAGCAGCTTGGGCTTTCAGATGCGACCGGAGTCACTTGTGCTGGCGTCTACACTGTGACGGGGAATCAGGCGGATGTCTCCGATGCCGAGCTCGTGTGCGGCGGACGTGACGTCACCACCGTTGTGTACTCTCCACCGGCTCACAAGACTCCAGTCCTCCAGTCCTCCTTAACACGCGCATGTCGCCGGTACCTCGGTTTAAAACACTTGTAGGAGACTGCAGAATTTCTCTTTGAAACTGCAGAGCTGTCACCACAGTAAAAACACTCTAAAACTTGGAACTTCCCGACGCGTTTTCGTACGCATGCGCGTACTTCTTCAAGGGATCCCTTGTAAGAAGTAGACGCGCAGCGTACGAAACGCGTCGGGTAAGTTCCAAGTTTTAGAGTGTTTTTACTGGTGGTACAGTCTGCATTTCAAAGGAGAAATTCTGCAGTCTCCTACAATTGTTTTAACCGGGTCCGGCGACATTGCGGCTGTTAAGGAGGACTGGAGGACTGGAGTCCTTGAGCCGGTGGAGAGTACACAACGGGGTGACGTCACGTCCGCCCAGAGCCTCGGCATCGGAGACTCCTCCTGATTCCCCAGTCACGTGTAGACGCAGCACAAGTGCTCTCGTCGTCCATCCTGAAAGCCCATCTGCTTACGCAAGATCCGCCTGTACCTTTCCAGCATTTCGTAAGTAGGGTTGCAATTTTGCCCCTCCGGATGCTGTTAATACACATGTCCACGCTAATAAATAAGCTTTGTATTATTTTTAGGCCGTGCTTAGTTTGTATGCTCTGTTTGTTTTTTTTGTTGCTAATATGCTGTTCCCCCTCCCCCCCTTCCTTCCCCCTCCTGTGTTGATTTACTGCACCATTATCTCTTTCTTTCTCTCTTTTTCATATATGCTTGCTGAGTGAGAATCATCACCATTCATCATCCAAAGGACTGTATTTGGACTGTCATAACAGGACTGGTATTTACCCTTTTTTGGCGCCGGTTTAACCTCTTTTTTTCATTTGTTCCCTGTGACTGGGTTGTACTACCAGTCTTTCACCTGGCTGCCTGAACATTTATATTTATTATTCTAGCGCTGTTTTTGCACCTATTCTCCTTTTTCAGTTATATAGCTCGCTATTTTAATTCCAAGGTACTTGATATGTGGAACTATTCCATTTGTATTTAAATATTCTTTTGTAGCTGACCAAAACGGGGTTTCGGTAGTGAGATGCTGAGCGCCTCCGACTTGTCAGTATTGACTTATAGTCTGACAGTTGCCAAATTCGTTGAGGGAGTTTTTTCTAGGTTAGGGAGGGAGGTGAGGGGGTCTAACATGGTGAGGATTATTGTCATCGGCGAACAGGATATTTGTGTATTCCCTTGTCTCCGATTGGGAATACTTTAATAGTGGGTTCAGTTTCTAATTCGGGTCGGGCCAGGGGATCTATGATAGGGCGAAGAGTAAAGGGATGAGGGGGGCAAGCCTTGTCTAGTTCCGTTTTGTATTTTTATTGGGTTGGAGCGGCCTCCCGGGAGTTTTAGTAGGGCTGTTGGGTTAGTATGAGGGCCCCGGACGCCACCAAGAAAGGTCCAGAGAAGCCGAATTGGCTCATTGTTTTGGTCGAGGTAGGACCATCTGATCGTCAAAGGCCTTCTCCGCGTCGAGGCTTAGTATCAGGGCCTGGGATTTTTGAGGTGCACGTGGTCTATAATATCAATAATTTTGCGTGTGTGTTCAGAGGCCTGTCTTCCTGACACTAAATCCCACCTGGTCTATAGAATTAGTCTTGTGGAGAATAGTGATTCAGCCTGTTGCGAGAATTTTGCTGAAAAGTTTGAGGTCGGANNGTTTAGCAGGGATATTGGGCGGTAGCTGCCGCATTGAAGTGGGTCTCTGCCCTCTTTATGTATAATAGCCAGATTGGCTGCTGACATAGTGTCTGGGATCTGTTGATCCTGCATGAAGGAGTTGTACATTTCTAGGAGATGAGGGGACAGGGGGCCTACAAATTTTTTATAATAGCCGTTGGTTATATCCATCCGGTCCAGGTGTTTTAGCTATTTTAAGTGAGGATATTGCTTTTTTTAGTTCCTCTTGAGTTATTTTCTTATTTAAGAACTCGAGTTCTTCTTGTGTGAGGGTTGGGAGGTTGCATTTGGTTAGGTAGTCGGAGGTATTTTTGGCGTTATCCTTTGGATGGCCAGTGGGGGGAAGGTTGTAGAGATCCGTGTAGAACTCTGCAAACTCACTTGCGATATCTTTCTCATTATAAGAGATTAGACCGCTTTTAGTCCTGATCTTTGTGATCTGGGTCTTTGCCTTCATGCCTCTTAATTTGGAGGCCAGAAGTTTGTCCGCTTTGTTGCCCCTATCGTAAAACCGCTGTTTGGTCCATTTCAGGGCTCTCTCTACCTCGTCAAGTTGAAGCAATTTTAGGTCGGATCTCGCTTTCTCGAGTGCTCTGAACACCTTTTTTGATAGGGATAGCTTGTGTGAGCGCTCTAACGCAAGAATTTTATCAGTAAGTTCATTCTGGGCTTTCTGTTTAAGTTTTTTCTTGTAGGAGGCTATTGATATGAGTTCCCCTCTGATGGTGGCTTTGTGGGCCTCCCATAGAGTTGCTGCTGAAGGTACTGAGCCCTTGTTTATTTGGAAAAAGGTGAGCAGTTTTTGCTTAATTGTTTTGACTACTTGTGGGTCGTTGAGGAGCGAGTCGTTAAGTTTCCAATTATATGTTAATGACTTGACGAAAGGCAGAGAGAGGGTGAGTGCGATAGGGGCATGGTCGGACCACGTTATTGGGCCTATTTCGGAGTGGGAGGATGCCTGGAGAACATTATTGGTGCCTAGAAAATAGTCGATCCTCGAGTAAGACTGATGGGGGGTTGAGTAGAAGGAGTAGTCTCGCTGACCCGCGTGCTGGGCCCGCCAGATGTCTGTCAGAGAGTACTCTCTGAGGATATCTTGGAATTTTTGGGCTTTTGTCTGGATCGACCCTTTTTTGAGATTGATCAGCAGAAATCCACGGAACATAGGAACCGTTCGATCCGCTGCGGATCCAATATCCGCCCCAAAAACTCACCCGTCTCTAGAGGCTTACACCATTTTTATACGAATCAGACAAGTTTAATATTTTAGTTTCTTTTTTTTAAATATCGCCATAGTAACCAAATGCTGTGGAGTATTTATCCAATTCCCATCATTTATTTTGTCATCAGAATGTATCTGATGTACATGTGGGATTCTGCCAGCCAGAGTCTCCCTCACATATACAGTATAGAGTTTAACTAATGACAGAAGCTTCATGTGAGTAGATCCGGAGAAAACAGGAACCAACTTATTTTTTACAAAAGCAGCAAATGAATGAAATGTAACTTCCACAAGGGTGGAATTCATCTTTCTAAGGACACCGCATTGATAAATTGCTGAAATGTTATTCCCACCAGGGGGGATTGTCCCTTTTATATCAGTCCCGTATAATGCACCTAATTAGCTGTAGCCCTCTTTCCCCGTGACTGAAGAGATGCTGTGTGCTGATTACCTGTCAGGTGTATAGGAGGCCTGATCCTCCCCCCCTGGGAGCCTGGGGTGATCATGTTCTTTGGTATGCAGCGTCTCTACCGGAGAGAGATCCTCACGCAGTAGGATAACCTCTCACATGAACCCTCCAGTAACAGATAATACACACACACACACTGTATGACTAACTTATATTTGCTGGCATATAACTGATAACGTTGGTAATAACAAGGCCATACAAGGGCGCACCCACACAATACCCCCACAGTGTAAGCCCACCACCTGTGAGGTTCCCCCAAAGCAATGAGGTGCCCTGGGCACCGAACCACCCGATGTCCACATCAGCAACCCCACCCCAAAGTGTGTGGCAGCGCTACCCACAGTGTGTATGGCCGTTGGTGCACTTTGTGACGATACCTTCCTGGTCTTAGTCTAGACCAGGCCGTCTTAGCTGAGGGTTCGCCGAGCTGCAACGTGTCCCACGCCACGCGCAGGCTTCCGGTCCACCTCTGAGGGGGCTCCCGTGGAAGTGTGTCCCTTTTAATAGTCCCTGGCAATGTAGAGGCCTGAGCCTGGTCACCGCGTGGTGTCTGTCACCGCCGTGCAGTGTCTCACTGCAGCAGCTACGGGGAAAGGGTCCCTAGCTATGAGAATTACCTGCAGCAGCCGTAACCTAGTGTGAACCGGGCCTGGCTGAGGCCAAATGGGGGGGAGATCTTGCCTAGTCTCAGGGCCACTGGCACCTGAGACACTACCTGCCTCCTTGGCGTACTGCTCCCAAATGGCGTTGTGCTCTTAGCGTGCCAAATGTATCTCTTGGTGCTCCCGAGAATCCTACAGCCCTATTGGCTCTGCTGGTCCATGTGTTGTGCAGCCCTGCTGGGAATTGTAGTCCCTTGCAGAGTCTATTTCAAGATGGCCACCACAACTTGCTAGCCTTCTGCGTATGCGCTGAATCTCGCGCATACCCACTGACACCCAGAATGGCCACCGCAACTGTCGGGGCTCTCTGCTTATGCGCCGGTTCCTATCGCGCATGCATGATCATCTAAGAAGGCGGCGCTCTGCAAGTGGTAACACCGCGGAGCTCCGGCGATGTGCTCACCACCCCCTCAATCAGCCCAGTCCGCCCGCAGTCTCGGCGGCACCCGGGCAGCTCCGTAGCCGCCCCCCCTCCTCGGAGCAGAGGTAAAGGGGGGAAAAGGCTACCTAGAGATGTGTAAACCTTTCTCCCAAACATGCGAGGGAAGCAAACCCAAAGTACAGGATTATTGACAATTGATGTTCAACTGAACATTTTGGGCTAAAAAACGTTCTACCAAAGTGTTTTGGAAATTTTTGAACTTTTTTTTGAAGGTTCGACAGACACATAAAAGCAAAGAGGAATTGAGGAAACGCCGTCGCAGATGCTCAGCACCGCGGTAAATCCAAGGTCATAATGTCAGGTTATCACCATCAGTGTCGGAGGTTACGCTGCTGCCAGAATCATGCTACTCTTTCCTAAACGTGTCCCAGCGTCGCCCCTGCTGAAGGTCCACGCAGGAAGGACTTCACAGCAATGTCGCCCGGCTTTTAGGAAGAGCTGGAGGTGAAGACTTGACAAGGAATATTGAGATTGGAATGACAAAATAAAACTAATTTCTAAAGGAAAAAAAAACATTGTGACTTTAATGGCGCAATGACAATCACTTCACGGAAAACTTGGTTTTAAGTAATGTCATTAAGGGGGTTCCTCCCTTCATTAACAATAGATGGCACCTAAAGGGTATTGAATAACACCCCTTTGTTTAACAAATGAGGAGTACCCCTACTCTTTTTTACATTTACAAACCAAGAGTATCACTTCCTTTTTAATTTGTACCGTGTCTTTGACTGAGCCACCTGTGCTGAAGCAGGGATATCCTGAAAACCTGACCTGTCGGGGGGTCTTGAGGACTGGAGTTGAGCCCCCCTTTCTTACTGTGTTTAGAGTATAAACCTTGTATAAACCTTTCTAAAATGAGATTGATAGAGCTTTGATCCCACAGGGTCAGGATTTCTTGACTTGGCGCAGTATCGCTGCTTGTGATAGAATCTTCACCCACGGAATGCAATGTTTGGCACAGGGAAAATATGTTCTCACTTAATATACAGCATATACAAGATATTAAACATTAATAGGATATATTGTACAGTGTAGCAGCTAGATTATATATTTTTCTGTTTTAAAAAGGCAATCCAAGCGGCACTTTAATGAAAAAAAATGTTGTTTAAATATACACAGCCTTTGATTACCTTTATTGAAAACTAATTACCTAAGCTGCCGATCGATTCATTGTCCTGTGATCAATCAGAGAAGATCCTGCTTCCCAGGGATCACTAAGTGGCTGCCTTTCAGTGTCTATTAATCCTCCACTCAGTGTAACTCAGCAGCTACAATGTATTCTTAAATTACTAAGGCAATATTAGCTTTCTAACCTCTCAGGGTCCTTCATCAGGTGTGACAGAAATAAAATATTATATGCAGTGTATGTAAGAGGGATATCTGGTTGCAATGGATGGGGAGAGCCTGTGGGAAATATTTTCTCGTTATGCACCACCCAGACTCTTGCGTTCTTCTCAAGGATGTCTTCTTTTGACCCCCTTTGTATCTAAAGTCCTCTGCTGCCTTAAACCTTTCTCACTGACTGCCCCGCACCTCTGGAATGCCCTTCCCACCCTCTCTATCCACCTTTAAGACCCAACTTAAGACACACTTGCTTAAAGAAGCATACGAATAGCACTATGGATATTCTGAACACGATACATAAAGCTTGGCCCCCTGCAGACGCACTTACCAGAACTCCCTCCTACTGTCTCTGTACGTTCTCCCTACCTACCAATTAGACTGTAAGCTCCTCGGGGCAGGGACTCCTCTTCCTTAATGTTACTTTTATGTCTAAAGCACTTACTGTATTCCCATGATCTGTTATTTATATTATCTGTTATTTATTTGATTACCACGTGTATTACTGCTGTGAAGCGCTATGTACATTAATGGCGCTATATAAATAAAGACATACAATACAATAAGATAAAGTGGAAACAGGTCGCCTGGTGTGAAAATGACCAGTAGAGACACAAAAGGCTTTTCTCTATTGAAATGCAAAGGCAGCTCAGACAGAGAGAAGACGGGAGGGGGGGAGTGCAATGGGACAATACAGTGTATGTGTATAAATAACTATCTATATACAGTATTTATCCAACATAACTTTTTTTTAAATGTTTTTTTATTGGGTTTACAAGCATTAAATAACAACATTACATTACAATGCAAAAAACCCCAAAAAGAAACACAGAAAAACATACTTTTACACAAAAACATTTTTGGTATTGCTCATCATACTTATAATTTCAAAATTCAACACATTAACACAAATAATAATAATAAAGAAAAAACAGATAATAGCGTTTTCAAAGATTAACATCAAAGCCATTCCCCATTCACTATCTCCCCCATCAACAGTATACTGTCATATGTCCTCAAGGGCAAAATGATCTGTGTCCCATCGCAATCAGTCTGAGGAGACCCCAAGAGGTACGCGCAAATATCTGTATAATTGAATTCCAATCTTGTCGTGACATAGTATCAATAAACTTTTCCCATTAAAAAAAACATAACTTTGTTAATGTCTGGTTATCTATATATAGAATCTTACCAGGGTGTATATATATAATTTCATGTGTGTGTGTACATGTGCCCCCTGCTAAGCGGTATCATCCTGCCCACTCCTCACATGAGGGGGGGGGGGGGGCGGAGAGGCATTATCTCAATGCTGTTTGGTGATTGGCTACCATTCTCTTACTGGGGGTATATATTAATTTCCCAGCTGTAGTTTAACACAAGCTAACAATGCTGCTCAGCACGCTGATTGTGATGTCCGCTGCAGCCTGGTCCCTTGGCCTGGCTCTGCCAATACTGGTACGTCTATGGCTGCAAGATTCTTCCCACTCAGATACTGCCCATCTTTCTCCTGTATCTGCTTAGGGAGGAAGGCTGATTTGTGCTGACTTCATATTAATGCATTTTATTGTTTTCTTTCTAGGTGACCCAAGAGGATACCAGCCGGGGTAAGTACTATTTGGATATCCTGTAATGACATATTATCAGTAGAGCAGCTTCCCTTTGCTGGAGAAGAGCTCAGCTCCAATTAAAAAAATGGGAGCTAATCCTCCTCCAGCTCAAGGGAAGATGTCTTCACAACATATTGATCGTATCTGGTTCTTGTAGGCATATTTACTATGAAAAGAGTTGATTAGTTGTAAGTTCTTTATAGGTAAAATGATAGTGTACAGTGCAGAGCTTAAACAATCTCCCAGGTGTGTCCTACAGTATACTCCTAAAGAGAAGCCCTGCGAGGTTTGGGAAATCACCATTTTATGGATCTGGGGCTTAGTGCTCATGACTAACGGGTCACTTGGTCTCCCAAGGGTTTGTTAGTAACATACCCATATCCCAATATCATTTATAGAGGATATATTGTATGGTGTCTGTTATATGTTAACGCCCCATTTATTTGCAATGCATTGGTTGCCTCGGGAATCAAAGGGGTTAATCAGAGGGGCTGATTCTGTAAGCTCCGTTAGCGCTTCGCGTTGGCTTTCAGGGGGATTTCTGTGCAGATCGCACTGATCAGCGCTAACGGAGCTTACAGAATAAACCCCATAGGGTTTTGTAACCAGTCCTGTTTCCTTACCCTGTCATATCTCCTCCCATAGCGCTAGCGTGGAGAAACGCATTTTATGGCTTTATACTTATTTTATCTGTTGAATTAACTACCGCGCGGCTAACGCATCGTTCCTTATCACATCCCATTTATAAACAAATCACTCCCAGTGAATACGCGAGAGATTTATACTTAACGCTATCTATATTAACGCAGAAAAGGGGCAATGCTGGAACAAAAGGTAAAGTGGCTGCTCGTTGTGGGATGGAGTATACATCAGGGTGGAGTATGGTCAGGCTGCACAGCTGATCCCATTAAGATTTGGGGGTGAGCATGTTTGGGGGTGTTTGCGAGGGGTTTGCTGTATTTATAGGACAATTGGTTAGAAGAATCAAGGCAAAAGTGGGACAAAAGCAACTGCCCCAAATGTATCAAAGACAAATTCTAATTGATTCTAATTAGACTTTTCCTTTGATACATACTGTACACAATGTTTGCCCCCAAACTGCACCCCTTTTGTGTTAATACATTTGCCCTCCTGTTCTATAAATATACCCACTGCTCATATCTCATATTGTGTTACAGTATTTACAAAGAGTATATACCTGTGGTTTTTTTAATCTCAGCGGGGGAACTTAAATAATACTTTATCTAAAAACCACATTATGTGTAGCTATACCCTATACACTACCCTATACACTACTATATACTTTTACATTATTTTCTGTCTTCCACAAATATCTGCCTTTTTTTATTTAGTTTTTGGGGAGGAGGGGGGAGCATAACATTATTGCCATTTTAATTTGGGGGAATTAATGAATGGTCCCTCCTGTTGTGTAATCACTAAGGGGTTTCATGCTGTGGTTCCCAGACTGTTTTTTTTTTTTTTTTACATTGTGCTCCCCCCTGCTAGAAAATATTTGTTCCTCAACCACCTAATTAAGAAATATTATTGCTGCTCGGACTATTGGTAACCAACCCGTGTGACCGATCCGAGGCAGTATAGTGTCCTGAGCGCGTGGAGGGAACACACGCTTAACAATCCCCCAAACTGCCCCTCAGTGTGTGCAGGCAGCATGGGGGGGGGGGGGGGGGAAGTATAGCTGTTACTCACTGCGGGATCATCCAAAGTAATGCCCCACACAATGCCTCTCTGTAGTGGAAGCAAAGCATTGTGGGGAGCGACTTTGGAAGCCCCTGCTTTAAGTGACCGTCATACCCCTCACGCTAAGGTGCAGTTTGGGGTCTTACTAAGTGCGCAGTCCCCACACGGGCTCAGGAACCCATTATAACTCCTGGGATCCGCCATTACAGATTTGTTTTGGGTGAACCCCTTAGAGACACCTCCCAAACCCCTGGGGGTTCCCGATCCCCTTGCTGGGAATCACTGCACGAATGTAACAATATCTCTGTTTTTACTTGTTCAGGTCTCATTTGTGGTTAGCAGAATGCTTCATCGTAACAGCGCGTTATTGGCATTATAAAGCATCATTTTGTGTGCGCCAACGTAGGAAACGGAATTTGATGTGTTCTGCAGTGTGTGCGCCAACTTTTTTTCACTACGGAAAAATTACGCTAGGGGCGGAGTTTGGTGGTTGTCGGTGGAGCACACATGCAAACGATATGTAACAATAAATAACAGAAATGCGACACAAATGCGTCAAAATTGTCCGCCAAGTTTTTCTTGGTGTAAAAGACAAATGCAAATAGACACAAATTATTCTTTATGCATCGTCCTTATAATTTGCAAACCTGTGTTAAGTAACATTATGGAACTCCACCTACTCCCACGCAAATCCCCTCCCCACAACGCAAGAACACGCACACGCGGGGGAACACGACACAGACACGTTCATGTGCGTTCCTGTCAAAAAAGTGTCTCAGACTCACCAATATTCCGCCTTTTTTTCCTTCTCAGACAACACATCTTCCGAAGACAACAGGACCATTTTTGAAGTGATAGAAAAGATTAATAGAGGTAAGTGATTGTGAACGGATTTGCACTGACCGCAGGAGCTTATAGAAACACGTAGTGGTTTCGTGTCTGATGGCGGTTTTGCTATATAACTGTACGCGGCGCGGTGAAGGGGTCTTGGCACTTTATTTTACCCACCACAACTTATTTAATGATAGGTTGAAACCTATTCCAGATTCACATTGCAAAGCCAATATAACTCGCCCACTGCTGAGACCCACAATGTTGAAATAGCTGTCTGTGGGTAGGTTTTATTGGCTCTGCACTTCTTTAACCCACGCTGTGCTGAAAAGCTGTGTAATGCGGCAGGCATAAGCTTATAGGGGTCCATGTTAAAATGGACATTAAGTAAAAGATGACACTGCACATTTGCATGTCATTTCCCAGAATCCCTAGGTGCTGTGGACGCATGGTAAGCTAGGAGATAATGGGGAAGAACATGTTTGCAGACCTGTCTGAGACGTGAATGTGCTCACAAGTGGTAAAAATAAACCACATTTCTTTGAAGGGACAGTCTAATATAGCGGATCAAACAATTTTTTTTTTTTAAATAAGTTCTTGGTGTAATTGGCTTGTTTAGAAAGATTCAACCAGCCTTAAACGTTAAAACCTGTTTCAGGCCTGTAATATAGTGCGTTTGCTACGGTGCACGCGCGTCAACTAGTATAGACGTTTCTATACTAGTAACACGCGCTCACGGCCAGTAGCGGTGGCGCGGCAGACCAGGGAAATTACAATAAAATTGTATTTTCGCGCTGCTACCGCGCCACAAACCGATCACAGCGCGGCCTAATGTTGTGACAGAGTCACGCCCCCTAACCACGAGTGTCACTGCTTGTAGCCTACCAACTAAACGCGTACGCCACGTGCAACGCCGGGCGCACGCCCACACGCACCCTAGCCCCTACTATATAACAAGCCTTACATATATCGTTCACTGGGAACCGGATTATCCACTACTTGTGTTAATCTGTGTGACTAATGATCACACCATAATTACTTTGCAAACAATTTGCTTGTGGCTTTGATAACTGACAAACAGTCTTATCACCCTACGCATCTAATAAAAACAGTAAAATAAAAAACAACCGAACAGCTTATTGAAAAAAATGATCAGTATATTTAAACTGAGTAGAAAGTACTATGTGGAATTTCCTTTTTAACCTATTGGATGCCGATGTAAAACCTGTAAAACTGTGTGTAGTTGTCACAAGGCTTTATGGTGCTGCCCGGCCGCACTGACACAATGGGCACCGGGAAAATTCCCCATGGCCCAGGAATCAGACGGACACTCAAAGTGCAGACTGGCCAAGCTTCTCAAAATAACTGACCCCCGAAAATGTGTGTAAGGGCTGGGACCCGCTGCGCCCGGTGGCGCGGGCGGCCGCGTGAGCGCAACTCACTATTGCTGTTTAGCCTCACGATCCGGTCCCAGTCCCTCCTCACTGCCAGCTGACTACGTACTGTGACGCGTCAGCCAGCAGGGGATACCAGAGAATTGTGTTTCCGTGCGGCGACGCGTCACATGGTACGCGAGTCAGCCAATGGGGAGGGAAGGAGCTAGATGGGAGGCACCTTGGGCGGGGAGCAGGGAAGGAGCTGCAGGTTAAAGTGTGTGTGTGTATGTGTATGTATGTGTGTGTATGTATGTGTATATGTATATGTGTGTGTGTATGTATGTGTATGTATTTATGTGTGTGTGGGGGTGGACGGCACCTCGATCAGATACCGCCCCCCTCCCTCCCACTCCCTCCCACTCCCTCCCACTCCCGCCCCCCTCGCTCCGGCTCCCTACAGACCGCATTTCGCGGTCTGTGTCTGTCAGCGCCCCGCCTGTCTGCTGTGCGGGCGCGCTGACTGAGGGAGCAGGGCCTTAGCCTTACTCAGGAGACTGGCCAAGCCCACAGCAGTGTGTGTGTGTGTGTGTGTGTGTGTGTGTGTGTCTGCAGGTGAGTCATTCTGCTCTGTGTTTATCAGTGTATGTAGAGTGTGTGCATATGTAGGTATGAACAAATGACTGCATGTATGAATGTATTTATGTATGCATGAGTGACTATATGTACTCTGTATGAGTGTATATATGTATGAGTGTATGTACATATGTATGGGTGACTGCATGTATGAGTGTAGGAATATGTAAGTATATATGCTTTTGACTGTTGGTATGCATGTATGAGTGAATGCATGTATGAGTGTATGTACATATACACGAGTGAGAGTGTATGAATACATGAGTGAGAGTGTATGGGTGTATGAATACATGAGTGAGAGTGAATGAAGATGAGTGCATGACCTATTGTATTTCTGCCCATTATGATGTTACCGTCGGTCTCTACAATCTATTGACGCCCCATTTTGACACTGATGCTCATTCCTCTGACTGCACGTCACTTTACCCCCAAGAAATTACACCGTGCTGAAAACGATCAATGGGCAAAGCAAAAAAGTAGTTGTACTGTGTGTGATGTGACTGATTGTCCTTCTTCCCAGGTATCCCCAAGCTTCTGCTGGAAGGTGACATTGCTGTGCAGATTTCCCGTAATGCCCAGAAGTGTGGCGGATGCAGATGGCCCAAATCCAGAAGTGGAATAGTTAATGTTCCCTATGTTATCTCCTCTCAGTACAGTAAGTTCCTCTCATTACTTACCTGTCCCTGTAGATGTTTAATGTAGATACCTGGCACTCAGCTTTGTTCCTTCTGTCCCCAGCTAATAATCAGAGAGCTGTGGTTTGCTGCAGCCATGCAGGAGTTTGCTACCATGACCTGTGTGCGCTTTGTGAGCCGCACAGAAGAGAAAGACTACGTCAATATACTGTCTGGAGATGGGTAAGTCCTAACTCCTCAGCAGCACCTCCAGGTTGACCTGTAACTTATTCATAGAGCAGAAGCTCTAGAGTCTAGAGAGAACTCCACTATTGCTCATGGATTCTTTACTTAAACCTGGCAAAGAATTGCAGACCCACAATACAGTGAATGGTTAACAAACCTTCTTTAGCATTATATTAGGGACATCGGACAAATGACAATTAAATGAGTCTGGAGGTAAAACATTCCCACCGACTTGTGCCAGCTGTGATCTTACGCTGTCCTACTCCCTACTCCATACGTGTCCGTCTGCTGCACCTGCGCATAGTGAAGAATCTGAATATCACACTGATGTAAACTCATTTATTTTTACAACGATCCTATGTTTCATTTGCAGCTGTTTAATACCATATTTTGTGTTTCCCCATTTAGCTGCTGGTCTGATGTTGGAAGAACTGGGGGCAAGCAGACTGTAAGTCTATCCAAAGCCGGCTGTGCTAACTATGGGGTAGCTCAACATGAATTGACTCACTCTCTGGGCTTCTACCACGAGCACACCAGGAGAGACAGGGATGACTACATTGACATCATGTGGCAGTACATCTCTCCAGGTGAGCAGCATGAACCACTACACACAGATCATAAACCCAGGGGGGCTGCCTGCTCATCAGAAGCTGAGGGTGCATTGAATTCATGGGACTGTCTGCAGTGGAGATGATTGATGGGCAAAGCCTAAGATCTTGGCTGCGTTGCCCGCACTTCTCATCATTGATCTGTAAAATTGGTATAACAGGAACACTGCTTGTGGTCAACAAGCTCCATGTGGAGTGAACATTAATTGATGCCATTATTTTCTA
Source organism: Ascaphus truei (assembly GCA_036426205.1). Lineage (NCBI taxonomy): Eukaryota > Metazoa > Chordata > Amphibia > Anura > Ascaphidae > Ascaphus > Ascaphus truei. The sequence goes on from WSYH01005450.1 coordinate 19,674, forward strand.
ATTAAAATCAGTGCACTGTCTCATTACAGAAGACAACGGCTATTTTAAAATAGATGAAGGAAATACCATGAACCTTCCCTATGATTACAACTCCGTGATGCATTATGGCAAGTAAGTGGAGGTCTGGCCCATTACAGGAGCATGGACAGTTCTGTCTGCGAGAAGAAATCTTGAAATTGTTCAAGTACAACTAACAATGTCTCTTCCTGCAGGTCTTCTTATAGCAATACATCCGGCAGACCTTCAATAGTGCCCATACCTGACCCCGATGTGCGTATTGGACAGAGATATGGACTCAGTTCTTTGGATGTGAAGAAGATTAATACCTTATATGACTGCAGTAAGAGCTTTCTTGACACTTGTATAGAATGTTCATCTCCCTGCGAAGCCTCTGGCGACCAGGACAATCTGCATAATCTGCCCTGCACTGCTGTGGTTAAAGTGTCTGAATCTTTCCTATTTCACTTGCACTCAAGCAGAATTTGCATCATTTATTATAGCAAATTAAAATACTCCTTGTGGGAACATTCACATGTCTCAGACAGGCCTACAACCTTTGCTATTCCACATTATCTCCTAGCATATAATGCTTCCACTGCAGCAAGGGATTCTGGGAAATGGCATGCAAATGAGCACACCGTGGCACCTTTTGCTAACATTTATTATGCAGCTGATTCTGAATTGAAATGCTGTCTCTGGTTTGCATTTCATTTTATGACAACCTGACTTTTTGCTTTTCTTCCCACTAAACCCTTTACATTACAGTAGGTTGATAAATTTGTTTCACTCAAAAGCCAAGCTCTGCTTACTAACTCTATAGACTTCCATTCCTTCAGATCTGTGTAGAGCGAAATTCCTTGATTCAGAAGGGACCTTCTCTGCTAATGTGGCTTCCCTGGACGAGGATGGAGGCAGCTGCCTTTGGTTGATCCAAGTCCTTGCATCTAAGGTGAATAGAAAGCACACACCGGCTCTATAAGCTTGAGCTTGAGCTTATAGCTCTATAAGCTACCGGCTCTCTGGCTTCACCGCCAGTAACACACTTCTAGAAAGAAAGGATGTGTAATTCCATCCAGGGGAAGGTAACAGTCAAACATTGGATTGTTAGCAGTTATTGATACATCCTAAATGGGCAGAAACTTATATTGTACTTTATTTTAAAACGTATAATTCAGATGTGCTACACTGTAACTTGTGTATGTCATGGCAGCCCTAACAATCATAACCTGGCTTGAAACTTGCCTATTCGAATGTATCCCTTGTATTTTTAATCTCATACAGTACCTAGTATACCACAAACAGGCAAAAAAATATATTGAGACAAATTCCCCAAGATGTTTAATGAAAACCAAAATGGGCATTTAATCACACAGTGCATCTCCATATCTAGTTAAACGGAAGTTGTCTTTTTAAATCTGGTTCTCGTTATATTTTTTCATACAGACACCAAATTGAGGAATCTATTATCAGATCAAGTAAAGGACAAATAAAACCAGATTTAAAAGCTCTGAAGAATGGGGTAGCACCATGGCCCCGTTACACAGCATTGTGTTACACGTACATGTGGAAGTATATATAGATCTATAGTCGGATGTGTCCCACGAGATCACATTAACAGCTCTTCTCACCTTGTGCTCTTCCACCCCCAGGTCAAACTGCAGCTCAGTGCTTTCAATGTTCCCTCTTCTTCTGATGACTGTGATGACAGCTACATTAAAGTATATGATGGAGCCAGTAAAGCAGCAAAAGTCCTTCTGGGTAAGACCTGTGGGAACGACGCAATCCCACCTCTGATTTCATCTGGAACGAAGATGCTGGTGGAGTTTGTGAGCAGTGAGCCAGTTCATCGGAGCCCATTTCGTGCCTCCTACATTACAATATGGGTAGGTCTCCCTTTCCCTTACTGGAATTCAGCTGCTTCAGCTCTGCTTGTAGGGACTCCTTAGCATGGTTAAAGTGTACTTGGATCACTGGAGGAGTTGGGTTATTCTTTTAGTAAATGCGGGAAGCTAAGTATCAACAGTAAGGCAACTTCTTGTAGTCTAGTCTGTAAAAAACAACATGTCCTGCTTAGTGTCTGACTTGTGTCCATTTTAATGATTTATTGCCTAGTTCCCATAACCAGCGTAGCTAGCACATGATCTGGGCTCTTAGAGCAGTTACAGCAACCAGCGTAGCTAGCACATGATCTGGGCTCTTAGAGCAGTTACAGCCAAGAAAGTCTTCTTCTGTTTATGGCTTTATACGCATTGTGAGACCCCACTTTTCTAGCTTAATTGATAATCAAACAATTGACAATTAAGGAGGTACGATGTCTTCTCACGACATCAGTTTTACAGCCAACGTAGGGTGGAGCATCGTATTGCAGGGATACTGAGACTACATTATTTCACTTGGTGAAATCCTACGTATATGGTTAAGTGAACCATGGTCTGTCATTGGAAAGTAGAAATGTGCAGAATTCTGCAATGACGAGTAGCAAGTTATTCATTTTACTCTCAGGGTTAGAAAGGGGTCTATTTCATTTAATATAGCTATGATTGGGAGATCCTCACAAATATGTTGGTATGATTATAATTGGTGATTACTGGGAGAGGTATTTTGAATTAAAAATCCCCCACCCCTCATTCCAGATATCTAGTCATAAGTGTCTCTGGTTAAGGGTAAGTGACAAACAGCTGACAGGACTCACCCTTACAGACCTGTCTGAATCAAGTTCAATAGTAGTGCCGCAGGAGGAAGCCACAACCTCCATATTAATAAACAATTGGTTAACTGAGAAAGAAGTTCATAAGCGACTTAAAAAAATTAAAGTAAATAAGGCACCTGGCCCCGATGGCATACTTCCTAGAGTTCTCAAGGAGTTAAGCTCAGTAATAGCCAAACCATTATATTTAATATTCAAGGACTCCATTTCCACAGGCTCAGTACCACAAGACTGGCAAAGCAGATGTGGTGCCTATATTTAAAAAGGGAGCTAGATCACAAACGGGAAATTACAGACCTGTAAGCCTGACTTCAATAGTGGGGAAATTTCTTGAAGGTTTAATACGGGATAATATTCAGGAACACCTAATGGAAAATAAAATTATTAGTAATAGTCAGCATGGATTTATGTAGAATAGATCATGCCAAACTAACCTTATTTGTTTCTTTGAGGAGGTAAGTAGGAATTTAGATCAGGGTAATGCAGTTGATGTGGTCTACTTAGATTTTGCAAAGGCTTTTGATACGGTTTCACACAAGAGGTTGGTGTACAAAATAAAGAAAATTGGACTCAGTAATAATATATGCACCTGGATTGAAAACTGGTTAAGGGACAGACAACAGAGGGTTGTCATACTGTAAATGGAACTTTTTCAGGTTGGGCTAAAGTCGTGAGTGGAGTACCTCAGGGATCGGTACTGGGACCCCTGCTTTTTAACTTGTTTATTAATGACCTTGAGGCTGGCATCGAGAGATAAGTCTCCATCTTTGCTGATGATACTAAATTGTGTAAGGTAATAGAATCAGAGCAGGATGTAATTTCTCTTCAGAAGGACTTGGAGAGACTGGAAACGTGGGCAGGTAAATGGCAGATGAGGTTTAATACAGATAAATGTAAGGTTATGCATTTGGGATGCAAGAATAAACAGGCGACTTACAAATTAAATGGAGATATATTGGGGGAATCCTTGATGGAGAAGGATTTAGGAGTGCTTGTAGACAGCAGGCTTAGCAATAGTGCCCAAAGTCATGCAGTAGCTGCAAAGGCAAACAAGATCTTATCTTGCATCAAACGGGCAATGGATGGAAGGGAAGTAAACACTATTATGCCCCTTTACAAAGCACTAGTAAGACCACACCTTGAATATGGAGTACAATTTTGGGCACCAATCCTAAGAAAAGACATTATGGAACTAGAGAGAATGCAGAGAAGCGCCACCAAATTAATAAAGGGGATGGACAATCTAACTTATGAGGAGAGGCTAGCTAAATTAGATTTATTTACATTTAAAAAGAGGCGTCATGATAACTATATACAAATGTATTCGGGGACAATACAAGGGGCTTTCAAAAGAACTATTCATCCCACGTGCAGTACAAAGGACTCTGGGCCATCCCTTAAGGCTGGAGGAAAGGAGATTTCACCAGCAACAAAGGAAAGGGTTCTTTACAGTAAGGGCAGTTAAAATGTGGAATTCATTACCCATGGAGACTGTGATGACAGATACAATAGATTTGTTCAAAAAAAGTTGGACATCTTTTTAGATAGGAAAGGTATACAGGGATATACCAAATAAGTATACATGGGAAGGATGCTGATCCAGGGATTAATCCGATTGCCAATTCTTGGAGTCAGGAAGGAATTTATTTTTCCCCTTATGAGAGATCATTGAATGATATGACTCTGGGCGTTTTTGTTTGCCTTCCTCTGGATCAATAAGTAAGTATAGATATAGGATAAAGTATCTGTTGTCTAAATTTAGCATAGGTTGAACTTGATGGACGTACGTCTTTTTTCAACCTCATCTACTATGTAACTATGTAGGTCAAATAATTATAAAAGAACAGATGTTTGAGTCACACAAATGAGGTTTTTCTTGTACAAATCCAATGCAGTGTGTGTGCAGCGCACAGCAAAGAGAGAGAGAGAAGCAGGTCTGGCAAAAAAATAATCTCTTTAATGGGAAGCCATAAAATAGAGGGTTGCAACCCTTCTACGCGTTTCGGCAAGGTTTCTTGATAAAGTACATAACCGGCACGAAACGCGCAGAAGGGTTGCAACCCTCTATTTTATGGCTTCCCATTACAGAGATTATTTTTTTGCCAGACCTGCTTCTCTCTCACTCTTTGCTGTGCACTACACACACACTGCATTGGATTCTCCTGACCTGGACACAGCTGCACGCTTTGGGGAGAGTTGCTGGGGACTTGTGAGTACTCATACCTGGGGCCAACCCAATGAGGATGGGGGAGGTGTCTCTGTATGCTAACCCCCACCTTCAGGGTGTTTTAGAGCCCCTCTATAGGTTCAGTACATTGATTGCTATTATATCATTATTTACCCAGCATGCTCTTTCCCTTTCAATGAATGGATACATTTTGAAATAGGATCAGGTACTTGAGCACCATCCCCCATTCACATTTAGTCAATAATCACCTTTATACTGTAAATGTTTAATAGGAATGTTGGTACATTTCCATGACATAAAATATCTTCACCATGTATATTACTGTGTTTAAAAGGGTCTGTTTGTTCTGTAAACTGCCACGTACATAATGCGGTGCTATATGAAAATGTAATACTATAATGCTTATTAAACCAATGGTTACGGCTCTGCGCAGGGCTTAAGGTAATTAATGCATGCGAGTCCCATGCTGTTTTCTGCCTAGGATTAATCTTGTGTATAATCCTATTTGGTCACTCTGCACAACAGGGCAAATGTAACAGAGTAAATGACTAACGCCCCCCCCTGCTCCCCAAACGGACACTCCCTATTTATTTAGAAAGCATAGATATACAAAATGGTGTTACAATATAAAAACCGCAACTTCAATGCAAGAGGCGCCGGGCGCGTGTTACACGGGGACGGCGCGGAAATACCGCGCCTCAGGCCAGCGCAGAGAGCTGCCGTCCACAAAAACATCTTTTTTTTTAATCAATAAAACATGAATAAGAAATGAAAATGCAGAGAAACAAAAAACGTACAATCATTAAAAAAATCAAACAAAAAAATAAATGATCTTCATAAGCGTAACATTCACAAAAATAAGTGTGTTTTATTATAGGTAACAAAACAAATACGATATTATTAGTATATGTTTTAAAAAAAAGTTTTTCAGGTTTATTCTGCATGCTTTCCCAAAATCATCAGAGGTGGTCGTTATTTTAAAATTGACGCCGTCTCATGTTCAATTGCTAAAATTGCTAATTCCACTAACCTATCCCGTGACACGGTCGACCTTAGGTCACTTTTAATCAATTTTTCATTTTGAAAATGACCGTTCGCCGCCAGCAACAGACATGGGAAAGGTTAGCTAAACCCGCAGCGCAACAAACATTTTGGGACTATTCGCTATCAAATTATTCCCATAAATATAATTGAGGACGTTTACGGGTGTGTCATTCCAACGTCCAATACGTTCCTAATAATCGATCGTTCTGTAAATTTAGAGGATCAATATCGGAAGGGGAATGGCTGCCATCTGTGAAAGCCAAGTGTAACATAGAGCACAAGATGGCGGACACAAGACAGACATCTGGTGCGCTCGAGAGCTTGTAGCGTTCTACTGCCACGAAGCCCGATTTGAGCGTGGTGGGGAGACGCAGTTGGTCCACGCGCACCCAATTCTGGTTCTACACCCGGAAACGCCGGATAATAATCTCAGGAAATGATTGGAGCTTTTATCTTTGTGGGGATAATTTTCCGTTTTGAAAATAAGATATAATCCCTACCATCAAATATCACTTGGAACGGGAAAATGCCGCCCGAGGCATCTCTATAGGCTGAGTTCAGGGTAGGAACAACAACCGCGAGTGTCCGTGCGCGCCTCTGCCGCGTGCTCCTGCAGCCCAGCAATCTGTGCCTTGGCTGCAGGAGTTGGGTCACGGCGTTTGGGGGCGTGGCGGGGGGGGCGTGTCGAACGTGTCATGGAGCTGGTTCGCTGACTGTAGCCCGAAAAATCATTTTGGGTTGTAGCTGCACTTTGCCGCCGGTGGAGTTTTCAGTTTGAAAACTCCCACCGAACAACCCAAAATTGCGACGGACGTGCAAGCGCGCGCAAGTCGCGTAGCATCCACCTTGAACTCAGCCAAACCCACCGCTGCCACCAGCCCTGGTATTACTATAGAAGGAGGTATGGTGTAGTGGTCAAAGTGCTTCTGGGACTTATAACCTAAGAATGATCAAAGTATGATGGATGGTATTAGGGGGGGGGGGCAGAGTAACACCAATGTTTAATTTTCACAAAGTACAACTGCTTATTGTATTTACAAACCTATTATTCCATTTTCTATTTCCCATGTCTCCTATTATTCTGTCACGGTTATAACTGCTGCAAGGCGCTATGTGCATGGCTGGGGCAATACAAATAAAGATATATGGATACATATATCCCTGACCTGATGGTTCCAATTCTGCGATCGATCGCAACCGGAAGTGACGCGACGGGCTAACCGGAAGTGACGCAACGCGATCTCGGGAGCAGGGTTGGCAGTGAACACAAGAGCTGTGCATCATTATTTTTATGTGTCTATGCACATAGTGCAGAATATAAGTGCAATACCAATTGCCTTTAAATATATATATACATCGAACATGCAATGTTGCACTAAGTGTGTCATCTTTTTCATTGAGGGCCTATCCTGCTGAAACCTGATACTTCATATTGAGCAAGCCATCCATGCAACACGTTCATGTCCACTGCTGATATTCTATTGAGAAATTGTGAGTCCCCAACTGTGATTCATTAAGCCGTTTTTTTGTAGAACATACTACACTATATATTTTTCCATTTTTTTCCCCACATATGGTGACATCTGCGCTCCCCACAAGCTTCTTTCCACAGTAACTACAGTACCTGGTAATCCCATTTAACCACTGCACAGACACTTGGGTTATCCCCCAAAGTCTCTTCGCTACATAATGGGTTCAAAACCCAGACTTATATTCGGGGGAAAAAAATGTTTTTCTCCCATTTTATAAATCTGGTCTCTTTTGGAGTGGAAAAACGCACATTATTGCGTCTGTGCACCCATGAACTAACAGGGATGAGGTAGGGGTTTGTTACCGTGATAAATCTAGTGCTATTTTCAACCAGTTTTGCAGCCAAGAGACTCAAATTACCAGTCACACACCATTCTGGAATAACGGGGATTTATATAGAAGTCTCCTCGCTGCAAAACTGATGCATCTCTTGCGCAAAAGACAGCACCTGATTTAGCAAAGACAGAAGTGAACCTGATTCTATATTTCTGCATCAATATTGCACCAGAGCATGCAAGTTCAGGGAGGCAACAGTGTATGAAGGGGAGTTCAAGGTCATCGGGATACTGTTAAGATTAGAAGTCAAGTGGAAAGTCAAGTAGATGCAGGGCACTCATTTGCCGGTCACTACCCAGAATCCTTGTCTGTTGTTTAAAACGGCAGTACCCCTGTTCGTTTTTCTTTTTAACGGTCCACAGAGCTAAAACAAAAATAAGCATGTTTCAGCTCCTGCTGGCTTGTGTGACGCACAGGATTTAAATACTGGGTGCGGGGGGGGGGGGGGGGTATTCCCACAGCTGTGATACCCCAGTAAAATAAGGGGGATCAGGTGTGAGGGATTTAAAGTACCGACTAGGATCCTAGATAGTGACAAGCAAATGAGTATACTGGGCACATTCCTGTTAGCTTCCAATTCTTTTAAAACATGGGCTCTCTGGAGCATTTACCTGCTGCATTAGGCCGCACTCATGGTGGGGGCGTTGCTGTGTGCGTGTGCGCACTTTCGGGACTCTTACCTGATTTCCTATTGCAGTTCCTCAAGGAACGGAAATTATCCCAAGAGATAATCCCAAAGGATTATTAAGGAAAGGGGTTATCCCATTTGCTTCCAGTGGGAGCTGCGTGAAAGGGTTAAGCACTATTAATAATCCCATTTCCCCCATCCTGATTTTCCATTTTAAGAATGGAAATCCTAAAACATACCGGAGTTATTTTACCCGGCAGAAGGCAGAGAAAGGTTGCAGTCACACGGAGCCATATTTAGCGCTGCCTATCACACTGCAGGCATCTGGCCCCCAGGTTTCTCTCCCACTAGAGACCCCATGTAAGACGATGCCAGCAATCTGTCCGGGCTTTTGCTGTGGGAAACATCTACGTGGAAATCACAGGGACGAGAAGCCTTGTGATTCGTTTACCAGATGCCAATTCTGTTATCTGGTTTGTTGAATACCTGATCATTCCATATTTTCCGGGCCGTGCGTTCCGCTGCAGGGGGAGACTGCAGGCACTATTCTGTATGTTGTGAAGCCATCTTCCCCGTGCTGGGGGAGTGTTTAGTCCCATTCATCTGGATGGACTTGGGAGTTTTCTGCAGAAGTGGGACACAGCCTCCCAGTATGTTCAATACAGAGTCTATGGTGCCTATTTACTAAAGTCTCCCAAGTGTAGAACTGGGGCTGAAAAACAGCACCAGATTTATATCCCAATGAAAGCGAAGACGCAGAATTTGATACATCCCATTATAGTCTGAGCGTCATGGTACTGACACCTAATATTAACACTCCCCAAATTGTACTACCGATTATTTACTGAAATTTCCTGGCTCCGACACTGGAGCAAAACCACTGCGAAAAACAACACCAAATGAGAGGAAAAACTCCAGTTACTTTCAATGGGATTCATTTTATATGATAAATCAGGTGCTGTTTTGAAAGATCTTTAAAAAACCCTATAAGAATTATATATATATATATATATATATATATATATATATATATATATATATTCAAGAAAGAAAAAACACTTGATGAACATATTTCAGAGAAAGAGAAGTGTCACAGCTAGAGGTTATGCTCTGCAGCTGGAGGGTGGCAGGCTCAGGGGTAATGTGAGGAAGTCCTTCTTCCCTGAAAGAGTAGTGGATCCATGGAACAGCCTACCAGGAGAGGGACTGGGGGAAAATACAGCAAAGGAAATCGCCAGTGCTTGGGATAAGCTCAAAGAAATCCTAAATATGAAAGAGAACCAATGATCTAATTGGGTCCTGGCTCAGACTGGATCACGGGATACCCATGGACAACTCAGGTGATCCTCGGCAAACTGACGTCTCCCCGAATGACCTGGAGACTTGCAACATCTCGGGTAGAATCAGGAGACAGGCAGAATTTCCCATGGCAGCCTGTGTGTGTGAGTGCGCCAGCAGGGAGAGTCAGTCTGCTCTGTATGTATGTATGTATGTACTGTATGTATGTATGTATCTGAGTTAGTCTACTCTGTATGTATGTATGTATGTATTTATGTATGTATGTATGTGAGTTAGTCTACTCTGTATGTATGTATGTATGTATGTATGTATGTATGTATGTATGTATGTATGTATGTATCTGAGTTAGTCTACTCTGAATGTATGTATGTATGTATGTATGTATGTATGTATGTATGTATGTATGTATGTATGTATGTATGTATGTATGTGAGTTAGTCTACTCTGTATGTATGTATGTATGTATGTATGTATGTATGTATGTATGTATGTGAAACGCGTAGAAGGGTTGCAACCCTCTATTTTATGGCTTCCCATTAAAGAGATTATTTTTTTGCCAGACCTGCTTCTCTCTCTCTCTTTGCTGTGCACTGCACACACACTGCATTGGATTCTCCTGACCTGGACACAGCTGCACGCGTTGGGGAGAGCTGCTGGGGACTTGTGAGTACTCATACCTGGGGCCAACCCAATGAGGAGGGGGGAGGTGTCTCTGTATGCTAACCCCCACCTTCAGGGTGTTTTAGAGCCCCTCTATAGGTTTAGTACATTGATTGCTATTATATCATTATTTACCCAGCATGCTCTTTCCCTTTCAATGAATGGATACATTTTGAAATAGGATCAGGTACTTGAGCACCACCCCCCATTCACAACCCCCCCATTCACCATCCCCCATTCACCATCCCCCCATTCATCACCCCCCATTCACACGTTCTCTTGTACAAATCTCATATTTCCTGCCCATTATCACCTGGGGAAAATCAAACTACAAGACAGCAGCGGTGTCTGTTCACAAGAGCTCAGTTACTAAGGTACGAGTCTGTTTTATTCCTGTTCTATGTCTCACTCCATGTGCTGTATGTTTCTAATCTTTTTTATTATTTTTCACCAAGCACTAATCTTTTTGTTCTATTAAATTGAAGTGCTGATTTTTCTCTCTAATTGATCTATTTACTTTTGAAGGGATTTCCTTCATTTTCGTACACATTTTGCAACATCGGGTTTTTGTTTATTTGGATCCTCTTCTGGTGCACCACGGTGTAATTTTTTTCTGGTGGTGGAAGTGTAATTGGGGTGTAGTCTGATGGTTTTAGGGGCTTTGAGGGATTATTTATAGTATCCTGCTGGGAGGTGAGATGGGAAACTGGATGGCCAGCTGTCTACCCCTCTCACTCACACGCGTGTACGTGACATGTGCATTATATGATGTAGGCTCTGTCCAAATGGGCAGCATGAGTAGTTTGAGGTTACAGATGTCAGGGCTGGGGTTAGAATCTTCATGATGCCATCGATTAAATTCTAGGCTACAGAGATTTCCAAACCTCACAGATTTCAACTTCGATTGTGCACTTGAATTTAATCTATGACGAGCTCACGTGGGTTCCTTAAAACATATCGTAAACAACAGTTAATCTATTTGAAATAAAAATATGCATATTTATTATAATGGGGTTCCCCTGGGCCCCCCTCGTTACCTCCGCTGCGGGGGTGATCGCGAGTCCCGCCGGAGCCAAGCGGCAGACCCTCTGGCATTTCTGGAAGGTGGGGGCAGAGAAGGGAGCGCTCCAGTGCTCCGGAGGCTCCGTGGCGGCCCGCAAGCACAGGGCGCCGTCATGTTTGTTCCCTAGCGCATGCGCAGTGCAGATGCGTGGCGGGAGGCCCCTCGTAGGTCGTGCATGCGCAGTACGTGTGCGCGAAAGGCTGGCCAATCAGAAAGGGCCCTGGGCAGGGACTACAAGTCCCATGAGCCTTAAGGACTCACCACCTGATGCCAGGGAGCCAATAGGGGGTGAGGATTCCTCTAGGGAAGGAGGAAAAAGCTGACAGGGGAGGAGATTGGGGTCAGTCGGCAACAGGAGAGGCTACGGGTAAGTGGTGAGTTCAGGGCTGCCAACAGGGGGGGACAAAGGGCACTGGCGTCCCGGGTCCCGTAGGTGAGGGGGGCCCAGCCACCCGGGCCCCCTGTGCGGCCGGGCGCCAGTTATTTAAAAAAAATGGCGCCGGTGAGAGGGAGGCCCGGCGCGCGCAGGAAATCGGGAGACAGGTATCCCAGGGGGGTCGGCAGCAACTGCCACCGGCCCCCCCCACAGCCGCTTCCACCTCCCCCACAACCCCTGCCACTTAATCCCCCCCCCCACAGCCACCAGGCCAAAACCGCCAGCCCCCGCCGCAGCATCGGGGCACGGCCCCCCCCCTGCTGCCACCAGAACACCCCCCCCCCCCCCCCCCCCCCCTTCAGCATCAGCCACGCAGCACACCGGGAGCAGCAACGAGGGGTGCCTGCAACGGGGCCGGCGGCAACTACTGTGACCAGCCGCCGGGCCCCTCGCAGCATTGCCACTCCCCTCCCCCCTCCCCGCAGGATCGGGTCGTCCAGCTACCCCTCGCAGCCGCCAGAAACCCTCGTACCCCCCCACAGCATTCCCCCCCCCCCCCCCCCCACCACCACCCCCCCCCCCCCCACCCGCCCCCCCCCCCCCCCCCCCTGCAGCCACCGGCCTGACCGGCTGAGATCATTCCCAACGTAAATTTGATTTTTATATATATGTATTGGGGGTGTTGGGGTATTTTTTATATGGATTGGATATATATATATATATATATATATATATATATATATCTATTATCTACCTACAACATACACAGCACAACCCCACACACACCACACACCCCCCACCCCACCCCACACACACATTCCCAGTAAGGTGTGTATTTTTATATATATATATGTGTGTGTGTGTGTATATATGTATGTATACAGTATGTATGTTTTGGGTAGGTGGGGGTTTTGTATGCATTTGGGGGGGGGGTTTGTATATATTTTGGGATGGGAAGTTTTTTGGTATATATCTTGTGGGGGGGTACGGAATGAGTGAGCGTGGGGTAATTGACGGAGGGAGAGGAGAGGGGGTGAGTGAGGAAAAGAGGGAGTAAGAGTGAGAAGCAGGGGAGAGAAATACATGCGTGGCGGGAGGGTGAGATGGAAAGGAGAGAAATACATGGGATGGGGGCTCGTGAGGTGTGAAACGGGGGGCGGCGGCGGGCAATACCGCTGACACGGGGAGGGGGCCTGCTTAAAATGTTTGTCCCGGGCCCCGTGATTTCTGTTGGTGGCCCTGGGTGAGTGTGCAGAAGTCAGTGACCCTCTGCACTAGGCCAGAACTCCTAGGCCCAGTTAGGACCCTGAGACACCCTTCAGTTTGTGGCTGCTGTAGGGACAGGCCCTACGATAGGGAACCTGCCCCATTAGAGCTGCCTAGATAGTTTAGGGACACAGCGGATGCTGCACTCCCTGAGGAGAGGTCTAGGATCAGGCCTCACCAGAAAAAGAGCCATTATCCGGGCGGGATCGCCCCAGAAGGACGTCACAGAAGGGTTCGCGGATCGTCGGATCCTTTGCGAAGTTGTCTGCGGGCCCAGGTGCAGGAGCGCCCGGCAGGTACCTTAATAAAGTGCACAACACCTTATACTTACGCTGATCACGTAAGGGTGGGAGAGTCACACTTGGGGACACTCGGTGGGTTGAGTGACTAAGGGACATATATGTATTAAGGTCACGGTGTGGGGACACGGTGGTGGGTTGCGTCCTGCGTGACGCGTTGGCTAGTTGTGCTATTAGTGGGAACAGGTCTGTTATATCTTCATGCACTTTACAGTAATAAGTATATGCTTACTCTTCTAACGTCCATATTTTAGGGCTCTGAGGATCTGCGCTGTCACTGTGAACACCTGTTAGGCAGATTATTAGCACTAACATCCATTATACCGAACTCAAGGGCCCGTTATGCCTGAGAGATGGTGGCTGGCAGGGAGATCCGTTCGGTGGGGAGATATTCAGCAACGAGGTGGCCTCTGGTAAGGTCTCCGGCAGTCCGTAGTCCCGGCGAAGACTTGAGCTGAGGCGCAGCACCAGCATCAATTTGGTCAATTTGGTCAATTTGCACCAGCTACACACCATAGATCGCTATAAATGAGCCCTGAAATACCCCAAAACCGTCAGACTACACCCCAATTACACTACCGCCACCAGAATTAATTTAAGGTTTTACACCATGTCAGTACCCGGTGCACCAGAAGAACATCCAAAGGAACAAAAACCTGATGTAGCAAAATGTGTATGAAAAGGAGGGTAATCCCTTCAAAGGTAAACAGATCAATTAGAGAGCAAAAACAGCACTTACCTTTTAGATTTAATATAACAAAAGCTTTAGCGCTTGGGGGGGTGATTTGTTTTAGAAACATACAGCACATGGAGTGAGACATAGAACAGGAATAAAACAGACCCGTACCTTACTAACTGAGCTCTTGTGAACAGACACCGCTGCTGTCTTGTAGTCTGATTTTCCTCTGGTGATAATGGGCAGGAAATATGAGATTTGTACAAGAGAAACCTCATTTGTGTGTGACTCAAACATCAGTTCTTATATAATTATTTGACCTGCGCGAGACAGGGCTGTAAGGGTGAGACCTATCAGCTGTTTGTCACTTACCCATGACCAGAGACACTTATGACTAAATATCTGGAATGAGGCGTGGGGGATTATTAATTCAAAATACCTCTCCCAGTAATCACCAAATTATAATAATGCCAATATATTTGTGAAGATCTCCCAATCGTATCCATATTAAATGAAATAGGTCCCTTTCTAACCTTTAGAGTAACATTAATTACTTGCTACTCGTCATTGCAGAATTCTGCACATTTCTACTTTCCAATGACAGATTAGTGCATGTTACACATAATCATATAGGATTTCACCAAGTTATGCAGAACATTAATTATTTTAATCCTAGTTAGGCTGCAAATATAAATATACTATAACCCTTAGGCTGCGCTTATAGTGCCGGCGACGCAATGTCGCGGCAAAACAAATGTATTGCCGCCGTCGCGTGCGCTTATAGTAAGCGCGACACGACGGGAGCGAGGCTGACGGGCGAAATTTGGAAGCCGATCAAATTTGATTTTTCAGAGGCTGTCGTCACGTGACAGCCTCTGAACCAATCAATGGCCAGGTCGCTTGTGACGTCGCTGCAAAGCAAAATACAACTTTCGCGGGTGGCAACGGCGATGGGTGACATCATCCGTCGCATCGCTGTCGAGCGCACTATAACCGCAGCCTTAGGGTTATCGTTTTAAGGAATATATGTGCCCTTGGAAGCTCACAGAGCCTTAGTCTCCGTAACCTGCAATACGATGCTCCACCCTATAGGGAATTGTATATACCAGAGAACGTTGGCTGTAAAACTGATGTCGTGAGAAGACATCGTTCCTCCTTAATTGTCAATTGTTTGATTATCAATTAAGCTAGAAAAGTGTAATTTGAGGGCACAGACCCTCATGCAAAGCAGAACTGAAAAGGCATTTAACAAGCAGGTTTTAACCCCTTGGTTGCCATACTGCACACTAACTAATCTTGATTTGGCTTTATTGTGAGCAGGTTTAGTCCCCCCCCCTCCCCCCCCCCCCCCCCCGTCCCCGTTTCCTCCTTGGGCCGCCTCCCCGCTCTCCGGCAGTGAATATCATCAGGCGGAGGAAGGACAAGTGTCTGATGTACAAGTCTGATTTTATTGCACCAATAAATCCCTCTGTACATGGCTTTAGTATTACAACAGAACATAGTAACGCTTACATTATTACAATTAGCCATCACTGGCACTTAGCACCAAGTTAAAACATTCCCAATCGTACAAAGAAATCGCATTGTCTTGTTACATATTGTGCACCTCATTAACATGGCAAGTTTGTGTCACTTTAAGACTTGTCAAGGACAACAAATCCCGAAGTCACAACTCAGAGTGACAGCACGCATCAGTTTGAGATTTGGGGGCTATTTATACAAAGTCCCAGGCCACAAACTATCCCACAACGCATCTCCCGCACGGTAACACCCCCCAGGGTGTGCAATCAATGCAGCGTAAGGAAGCTGCGCGCGTGACCTTCCTTACACTGACCCCCCGTCACGGGGTCATTAAAGTCACTCCATATTTACAGCTTTAAAAACGGTACTTCACTGCAACATGGGCCCAAAATATAACAGTCATCCAGATTAGCAATAATCCAGAGACGGACACATGCTATCTTGGCCCCATTTTGCAGGGAACATCACATCGAATTATTTCCAGGTCATGGCCCATTCGTTATAACACGAAACACGTTATTATAAAGAAAAGTGACGCTTCCTCCGAAAGAATATTTACAAACAGTTCTCTCGTTAATCTTCTTTCTTCATCTTCCAGATCAGTGAGAGGTCACTGCAAAAATTCAATGAGAAGCATTTATTAAACAATCATATTAATCTCTTCAGTATTTGGAATCACTGATAAAGCGGGTGGCCAAGAATGAGAATGAGACATTCAAGACTGGATATGGGACTTAATATTAACCCAAATGTTGCCAGTGGCACCTGCGATGCAGGTAGCAAGGGATGAACACATTGCAGGGGCAGAGTAACAACGCACGCTTCCTGGGTCTCACAATGCGTATAAAGCCATAAACAGAAGAAGACTTTCTTGGCTGTAACTGCTCTAAGAGCCCAGATCATGTGCTAGCTACGCTGGTTATGTGACTTAGAACAATGTTACTGGCTGAATCCAGATGCTGCTGGGACAGTTCGATGCAGCCACCTACCAAAGTGATAGGATGCCTTGAAGCCCGGGTTTGTCACAAAGTGGTCGCTATGAAACTGGAGCAGCATCACATTCCCAGAAGACACCAATGTAGGAATAGTCTCATCACTGCAGTATTTGCCCAGGACGGGGGCACTTTTACTGCTCCCATCAGTTACAATAAGGAAATCTTTGGAACATGTTGGGGAATAATCCAAGTCAAACGTCGCAAAAATCAGAGATATCTAGAAGGGAAAGACATATCTGAGTTAGGGCTCAATATTTATAGGCCAAATTCTGCTATTTTATTGAAGCACACAAAGGCATAAGTAAAGCTTTGGTGCATTAACATTCTGTGAACTGATTCATAGTTTATATTATATGTAATAGTCAGTTTGTGTCTGGTTTCTTATATTGTGGATTCTCATGTGATCAGCACCTTTTGTTCCATCCCTTTATTTTTTGCTGCCTTTATAAGTCATCTCATGAGACTAAATACCAGTGACAACTAAGACCCAGTCAAACCCCCTACCAGCAAAACATTGGTGTTGCCCACCTTGCAGTCCTCTCTGGAACCAAAGAGAGAGGATCAGACAGCAGAGCAGCGACATTTTGAAGCATCATGGGATCTGATGGATTTTGTACTTTGTGAGATGTCTCACCTTATATCTTTGTGGAGCTATGATGGTCCAGACAGTGTCCATGTCATTGAGATATCTATTAGGGTACCTCGGAGAGGTCACAATCCCATTATCTGTGGTGAAAGTGCCACCATAGTTCACTGGGAATAAAAAGGTTATTTGTTACTACGGCTGATAATACATCCCAATGCAACACGTTCAGTTTCTGAGCTTGACATCTCCCATGCACTTGTACATGTCCAGCTGCTGCTCAGATAGCAGGTGCTAGTCTAGAATAAAATACTGCTGAGTGGAACCATATTGAGCTCTGTTTTGTTCAATAAAGGAACTTAGGATTCAATTAAATGAGACGCCTAATGGAGATTTGAAAGAAAATGTACTGTAGACCTCAGGGGCCGAGTAGAGTGCAGTGGTCAGTTTTGACTGTATGATTATTTAAAAATCTAGAATATATATCCCTGAACAGCCAGGTTTCCATTCTTGAGCCTTTGCAGATGTCGTAAGGAGAGAGAAATTCAAGTTCAGGAACAGGTAGTTCTTGCAAGAGATACCCTCCAATTCATCTTTAGAATGGAATTAAACAGAACCTGCTTAGCTCACGTTTTACATACCTATTACAGAATGCAACAGAAATTGCATGTTAGCCCAGTTACGATAGTCCTTACAACATCTACCCTGGAGACTAAATAGGGTACCCCCGCATCAGCTTGACAGTAGGTAGGGAGCGGTGCTCATGGGTAGGGGTAATGGTTAGAACTTGAGAAGAAAAGTAACCCAATTTATTGCACTCAATCTCCCAATCTGAATGATAATTTATATAATGAAAATAACTTTATTAACCACAAGCAATAAATTATAGGGCCTTAAAATGACATGTAGACGCACAAATGATCCAATGATGAGTTTCAAAGTAAACATCCCGGACCCTCTATTGATAGGGATAGCAGTAATAGTATATTGCAATAGTCCCTAAAATGGACCCCTCAATTTAAGGGCTCCATATACTGAAAATGGTGCCTGTAGAGGGTAATATGGTGGTGACCACCTAGTTAATATGTAACCATTTTACCAGAGGCGGATCTCCAGGTATTAGTCACTGTGATTAATTGTAATTCAAGTCAGAGGTGAGAACACTGAACTCAGTCTGGTTCAATTTGATTTACAGACTGATGATGTAACTAATTAATCAGGGATATATTATCCAGGGAAAAAGACCACAACTGTGTGATAAAAAAAATGTAAACACTCTAGCTGTAGAAAGACACACTGTGTCTAAATGGTGTAAGGTAGATGCTACAAACTCAGTGGTAATTAGCAGGCACTAAAAGTAGACAGTACATAATATACAGATAGGTCCGGAAATAATTGGACACTGATACAAGTTTTGTTATTTCAGCTGTTTACCAAAATAAATTCAAGTTACAGTTAAATAATGAATATAGGCGTAAGTGCTTTAATTTGAGGGTATTCACATCCAAATTGAGGGAAGGGTTTAGGAATTACATCTCTTTAATATGTAGCCCTCTCTTTTTCAAGGGATCAAATGTAATTGGACAATTGACTCAACAGCTGTTTCATGGACAGGTGTGAGCTATTCCTTCGTTATTTCATCATCAATTAAGCAGATGAAAGGTCTGGAGTTGATTCCAGTTGTGGCATTCACATTTGGAAGCTGTTGCTGTGAACCCACAACATGCGGTCAAAAGAGCTCTCAATGCAAGTGAAACAGGGCATCCTTAGGCTGCAAAAAAAAGAAAATCCATCAGAGAGATACAGTAGCAGGAACATTAGGAGCGGCCAAATCAACCGTTTGCTACATTCTGAGAAAAAAAGAACGCACTGGTGAGCTCTGCAACACAAAAAGGCATGGACGTCCACGGAAGACAACAGTGGTGGATGATCATAGGATCCTTTCCATGGTAAAGAAAAACCCCTTCACAACATCCAGCCAAGTGAAGAACACTCTCCATGAGGTAGGCATATCATTATCCAAGTCTACCATAAAGAAAAGACTTCACGAGAGAAAATACAGAGGGTTCACCAAAAGTTGCAAACCATTCATAAGCCTCAAGAATAGAAAGGCCAGATTAGACTTTGCCAAACAATATCTAAAAAAAGCCAGCTGTTCTGGAACAGCATTCTTTGGACAGATGAAACTAAGATCAACCTGTACCAGAATGATGGGAAGAAAATAGTATGGAGAAGGCTTGGAACGGCTCATGATCTGAAGCATACCATATCATCTGTAAAACACGGTGGAGGCAGTGTGATGGCATGGGCATGCATGGCTTCCAATGGCACTGGGTCACTAGTGTTTATTGATGATATGACAGAAGACAGAAGCAGCCAGATGAATTCTGAAGTGTATAGGGATATATTGTCTGCTCAGATTCTGCCAAATTCAGCTAAATTGATTGCGCAATGACCCAAAACATACTATGAAAGCAACCCATGAGTTTTTTTAAGGCAAAGAATATAATATTCTGCAATGGCCGAGTCAATCACCTGATCTCAACCCGATGGAGCATGCATTTCACTTGCTGAAGACAAAACTTAAGGCAGAAAGACCCACGAACAAACAACAACTGCAGACAGCTGCAGTAAAGGCCTGGCAAAGCATCACAAAGGAGGAACCCCAGCGTTTGGTGATGTTCATGCGTTCCAGACTTCAAGCAGTCATTGCATGCAAAGGATTCTCGACAAAGTATTAAAAATTAACATTTTATTTATGATTGTGTTAATTTGTCCAATTACATTTGAGCCCCTGAAATAAGGGGACTGTGTATGAAAATGGTTGCAATTCCTAAATGTTTCATACGATATTTTTGTTCAAGCTGAAAGTCTGCACTTCTATTGCTTCTCGGTTGTTTCATTTCAAATCCACTGTGGTGGAGTACAGAGCCAAAATTATGAAAATTGTGTCAGTGTCCAATTATTTCCGGACCTAACTGTATGCATATAGATTCAAATAACAATAGCCATCAGAAACCGGGAGCGGTGGTGAACCCGAGTACACTGTATACAGCAGGGTGCTAGTATACTCAAGAACAGTATATTTTATTGCTTCTGATTAATAAAGTTATTTTAATTATATAAATTATCATTCAGATTGGGAGATTGAGTGCTATAAATTGGGTTTCTTTTCTTCTCAAATTCTAAACATCTCCTCTGGATCAGAAATACAGCGCTGAAGTAATTACCAAACTGATAGAATTCATCCTCACACACTAATACTTCAGCTTCAACAAGGAAATGTACCAACAACTAATGAGGACTGCAATGGGCACCAAGATGGCACCGCAATATGCCAATCTTTTCATGGCAAATCTGGAACTACAAGATTTCCTAACTACATGCCCCCACTAACCCTACAAATACTACAGATGCATTGACGGAGGGTGTAGTAAACCTAAAACAATTCCACGAGTCCCTGAACTCATTCCATCCACCAATTAAACTTAAAATGGATTATTCAGCAAACCTAGTAAACTTTCTATATATAACAGTAACACTGAAAAATGGCAAACTACACACATCTGTAAACAAGAAACCAACAGACAGATGCAGTTACCTCCACAACTCCAGCTTCCATCCCACTCATACAAAACAAGGTATCTTACACAGCCAGGCTATAAGATACCACCGCATATGTACTGACACTGAAGAGAGGAGAACTCTTGAAAGGTTGTCATATGACATAAATTGTTAGTCCAAATAAAAAAGGTATCACCTAATACTGAAGTACTCATGTATTCTGCACTATTGCACAATAGGTTGATGTACTGTATTGATGTTTTATTAGAACAGTAGCTTCTCGTTTATTGATGGCATAGTGCATTTCCAGTTTGAGGAAGGGAGACTTACCCGTGACATAGGAGGCATGAAAACTGCTCCGAGGAGCTGACTGACTGCTCACAAACTCCACCAGCATCGTCTTTCCAGATGAAATCAGAGGTGGGATCGCTCTATTCCCACAGGTCTTACCAAGAAGGACATTTTCTGCTTTACTGGCTCCATCATATACTTTAATGTAGCTGTCATCACAGTCATCAGAAGAAGAGGGAACATTGAAAGCACTGAGCTGCAGTTTGACCTGGTGGTGGAAGAGCACAAGGTGAGAAGTGCTGTTGTACCAAGTTAATGTGATCCCCAGGGACACATCCGACTATATATCTATATATAATTCCACATGTATGGGTAACTGGTAGCTGTGTAACTGGGCCATGGTGATACCCCATTCGTCAGAGCTTTTAAATCTGGTTTTATTTGTCCTTTATTGAATCTGATAATAAATTCCTCAATTTGGTGCCTGGATGAAAAGATCTGACGAGAACCAGATTTTAAAAAGACAGTTTTCATTTAACTAGATATGGAAATGCACAGTGTGATTAAATGCCCATTTTTTTTGGTTTTCATTAAACATCTTGGGGAAAATTCACTCAATACACCTGTATATGTTTTTTGCCTGTTTGTGCTATACTAGGTACTGTATGAGATTAGAAATGCAAGGGATACATTCGAATAGGCAAGTTTCAAGCCAGGTTATGATTGTTAGGGTTGCCATGACCTACACAAGTTACAGTGTAGCACATCTGAATTATAAGTTTTAAAATAAAGTACAGTACAAGTTTCTGCCCATTTAGGATGTATCAATAACTGCTAACAATCCAATGTTTGACTGTTACCTTCCCCTGGATGGATTTACACATTCTTTCTTTCTAGAATTGTGTTACTGGCGGTGAAGCCAACTGTCCTTATAGAGCCGGTGTGTGCTTTCTATTCACCTTAGCCGATGGGACTTGGATCAACCAAAGGCAGCTGCCTCCATCCTGGCCCAGGGAAGCCCCATTAGAGGAGAATGACCCAGCTGCATCAGGGAGTTTCACTCTACACAGATCTGAAGGAATGGAAGTCTATAGAGTTAGTAAGCAGAGCTTGGCTTTTGAGTGAAACAAATTTATCAACCTACTATAATGTAAAGGGTTTAGTGGGAAGAAAAGCAAAAAGTCAGGTTGTCATAAAATGAAATACAAACCAGAGACAGCATTTCAATTCAGAGTCAGTTGCAGAATAAATGTTAGCAAAAGGTGCCACTGTGTGCTCATTTGCATGCCATATTCCAGAATCCCTTGCTGCAGTGGAAGCATTATATGCTAGGAGATAATTGTGAAGGGCAGGGTTGCAGGCCTGTCTGAGACATGTGAATGTGCTCACAAGGGGTATTTTTATTTGCTATAATAAATTATGCAAATTCTGCTTGAGTGCAAGTGAAATAGGAAAGATTCAGACACTTTAACCACAGCAGTGCAGGGCAGATTATGCAGATTGTCCTGGTCGCCAGAGGCTTCGCAGGGAGATGAACATTCTATACAAGTGTCAGGAAAGCTCTTACTGCAGTCATATAAGGTATTAATCTTCTTCACATCCAAAGGACTGAGTCCATATCTCTGTCCAAGAGGCATATCGGGGTCAGGTTTGGGCACTATTGAAGGTCTGCCGGATGTATTGCTATAAGCAAACCTGCAGGAAGAGACATTGTTAGTTGTATTTAAACAATTTCAAGATTTCTTCTCGCAGACAGAACTGTCCATGCTCCTGTAATGGACCAGACCTCCACTTACTTGCCATAATGCATCACTGAGATGTAATCATACGGAAGGTGCATGGTATTTCCATCAACTGTGTTAAAACGGCCTTTGTCGCCTGTAAGGACACAGTGCACTTTTTTATTTACAAAATAATGGCATTAATTCATCTACCGGTTAAACGGTCCCTCCACATTGAGCTTGTTGACAACAAGCAGAGTTCCTCTTATACCACTTTAGCAGATCATTGATGATATGCATGGCCAATGCAGCCAAGATCTCAGGCTTTGTCCATCAATCATCTCCACTGCAGACTGTCCCATATGTAGCGGGGTACCCCCTGGCTACTAAATCTACCCAATGGGCTGGCAGTAAACCCTGGTATTCACAGGTCTGCCAGTAGTTATCATGGGATTTTCCCCCATCATCCTTTGGTACTGCACTTGAGTGATGGCAGGGGATGGCACATCCTGTTGTGGCTGGGCCAACGGGATGCTCGCCCTCTGGCTGTACTTAAGGGCAGGACCCCCCTAAAGTTAGTTGTTGGTTCTTCCCTCTGAGGAAGGCAGGTCATGACTGGGAGCCTGAGTTTGGGGCCTTCCCATGTACTCTTCCCTCCGTGGAGGATTAGAGTGACTATACCTCTTCCTCCACTAGGGAGGTGGGGAAGAGCTAGGATGGCTGCGGGGGCCCTAGGACCATAGTGACTGTCCAGGGACTATCTCCGGTGATACCTGAAAGAAGAGTCTGTGATCCGGCAGGTGACTGCTGAGTTACCTGTACCTTACTGCAACAAGTGTAGTAATAAACCCGTTCCTGTTTTACAATATGCCTCCTGCCTGGTGTGTGATCTAACTGGGGGAGAGTTACAGTTCTACCGTGGGAGATCGCCTCCATATCCCTGGAGCCTACGGCAGATGGAGGCGCTGCACTGCCAAGTATTATGTGGGGTATGGACCCAAGAAGCCTGATCCTGTGTCCCAAAGTCACCGCGGACGACTCAGCCCTCTTGTTACCAGCAGGTATGCACCACAAACACCCAGTAATGGCCCCGATATGCGATTTTGGGTGGCTTACAATGTCACACGTATTCTAGAGATATTGATTGAAACAGTCCTATGATCAGTGCGACAGGGTATTTTAACAGGGTAAAATCTGAAGTCCCCCAAAATTGAGCCAAAAAATGTAACATGTTGATTGGAGTTCAAATCAGTTTGTAAGTTTGCATAACATCTTGAATCCATAATTCATTATATGACCACTCCACATTGTAGTAGATGCCACACAGGTCACTTAACTCCAAGTGGGATTTATGGTTAATAAGGAGAAAGATAGCCAGTGAAGCCAATTTAACCTGTTCACCACCACACTTATTGGAGATATTAGAGTACAATAAAAGTATAGGATCGCAACAAGTAACGTGAAAACATCACTCCAAAATTGAGTATTACTCACTGATTTTGTTGTTCTTGGCTCCAGGGCGTGCATCCAGCGTAGTTGAATGATAGCAGTGTAATCCACAGTGGGGGGACGCGGTATGTGCACCGCATGTCCCCACTGTGTATTACACTGTCCCATGAATTCAATGCAGCCTCAGCTTCTGATGAGCAGGCTTCTCACCTGGGTTTTTGATCTGTGTGTAGTGGTTCATGCTGCTCACCTGGAGAGATGTTCTGCCACATGATGTCAATGTAGTCATCCCTGTCTCTCCTGGTGTGCTCGTGGTAGAATCCCAGAGAGTGCGTCAATTCATGTTGAGCTACCCCATAGTGAATACAGCCGGCTTTGGATAGACTCACAGTCTGCTTGCCCCCAGTTCTTCCAACATCAGACCAGCAGCTAAATGGGGAAACACAAAATATGGTATTAAACAGCTGCAAATAAAACAAAGAATCTTTGTACAAATAAAGGAGTTGACACCAGTGTGATATTCAGATTCTTCACTATGCGCAGGTGCAGCGTACGGACACGTATGGAGTAGGGAGTAGGACAGCGTACGGACA
>WSYH01005451.1:0-13941 GCA_036426205.1 Ascaphus truei
CACACTCTCTCTCTCACACACTCTCTCTCACACACTCTCTCTCTCTCACACACTCTCTCACACACTCTCTCTCACACACTCTCTCTCTCACACACTCACTCTCTCTCACACACACTCTCTCACACACACTCACACACCAGTCTTTGTTATCCGTTGCTTCACTTTACGACAGTCACAATGCAATCCTATGGAAACGTTTTCCGACACCGGAATGTCTTATTCGTTGCTTAACACAGCTGATTAACATGGGACTCACTTTACAATGGTTTCAACGCTACTTTCCAGAACAGATTTGGTTGGATAACCGAAGACCGCCTGTATATTAATTATTAATTATTATATTGTAATTAATGCCTTGCTACAGTAGATTGGTGTTTAATGACAGGCAATCATATCAGACATCTTAATTAACTCTTATCGCTCTTTGGTAACAGATCATGTTGTTGCTAGATCAGTGTACACATAATTTTACCACTTTCCTCATTAGCAATGCCTTTTGTGTGCAGACATTGGCTGAAGGGTGCTGCACACTGAATATAACAGGCATGTGATGTGCTGATTGCGGATGAAGGAGCTGGGAGACTAGTGGCTCAACAAGTACAAATACAAGAGTAATGCGTTCACACCGCCGCTGTCAGTGTCAGACCACTTACAGCTTTTTTTTTTATATAGGTGTTTCTAGTTTCACTTTAAACCCAGATTACAAGTACCTACCTTATTTGTCTCATGTTTAATACACGTTTTTATCTGTTACTTCATTATGAAATAGTTACATGGTCATCAACGCTGGAGTCAAATAGTAGATGTGCGGCTCATTATACGGTGTATTACTGCTTCAATCATCTACCTTTACTTGAAACATACAAACACTCCGTTTTGTCTTTGCATTTGCCTTGTTTGTTCTGTACCTAATCCTGGGGAAGGTTTTCCATGTTGCCGTTTCTGTCCTACTTTGGTCCTTATTCAGAATGCTGTGGAACCTTCTTCATAATGGTTGGGACGATTTTAGCGCTCTTCATTTGCATTGACCTAAACTAGGGGTGGCCAACTCCAGTCCTCAAGAGCTACCAACGGGTCAGGTTTTCAGGATATCCCTGCTTCAACTGATTCGGCTACCTGTGCTGAAGCAGGGATAGCCTTAAAAACCAGACCTGTTGGTAGCTCTTGGGGACTGGGGACTGGGGTGGCACCCCTGATCTGAACCATTTCTGAGCAAGGGAAAGACAGCTTAACAGAATCTTGTATCTTCCTTTTTTTATCTACATTTAAAAGATGTTAGATGTCACATCATACAGCTACAGCACCATAGATGTTAGGCTGCATCTATGGTATGGACGACCGCGCAGACGAGTCCGCACGCTGCGCGATCAGATTGCCTCAAGGCATTAATCACGTCCATTTGGCGTGCAGCCGTGCGATGCGCGAGAAATCAGTTAAAACTGATTGTCAATGAGGGCGAACCAGCTCTGTGACGTCACTGGGAACGCCCCAAGGAACCCACTGTGCGTGTACTATGGCCAGGGAAAGCACCCGCTTTCCCTCAGCCTCCGCACGGCTGCACTCTCTATGGACGCAGCCTTACTGTTCTGAGTGCTCACAATGCATATCCACTTTGCTTTTCTAATTAGTATTAGAACTCTTAGGCCACTGCTCAATTTGCAGAGAAGCCATCTTCCCATCGTTCATGAAGATTTCTGCTCCACTCAAATAAATACAGCCAAAAATCTCCCCGAACAAGGGAAAAACGGCTACACAGCATATTGAACAGGGTGTTAATTATTTTTGCAAAGATTAATTATATGTTACTAGCTGATATACCCGGCGTTGCCCGTGATGTAATGTTCTGCCTCCCCCATCCTCCCTCTCAACTCCCTTCCCCCCCTCTTCACAGCTGTTCAGGCTTCCCCCCCCCTCTCTCCGGACTCCCTCTCTCCTGACTCCCGGAGGCTGCCTGCCCACTGCCTGTCCCCCCGCCAGGGAGGGAGGGAAGTGAGCGTTGGCGGCTATCGGCAGGAGGGCCGCGCCGCGCTTCCCCTCCGTCCGGGAGCCGTGGGGAGGAGGGAGAGGGAGAGAGTTGGGTGACGTCATAGAGCCACCAATCTGATTGGCCAGAGGCTGAGGACCAATCAGATTCACCGCAGCTAGTACCAACCTTTCGATTTTATATATTAAGATGTGGCCTTTTTAAGGGGACTAACACAGGAGTCTTTCATAGATTAAATTATAATGTATAGAGCTACCTTTTGTTCTGCCAGTATAATTGAAGAAGTCACCTGTGAGATGTCAAAAGCTGTGTATACTATAATTAGCCTATGCTTAACGCTCATGTTGGTCCCCTAGAATATATCCTAACCTAATCTATACTTCTCCAGGAACAATACAGCGACTTGAAACTTTAGCTACATTTTTGGCAAAGTCACTGCATATAGAAATTGATGTGCAGGTGAGAAGACATTAGTGAAACAGTGGCTATGTTGTGTTGTGACGTATTAACTTTCCAAGCCATTTTTCTAAGGAAAGGTTTCAAAAAGGATAAATATACAGTAATCGTGCAGATAACCTTGCAGTATGTACTGTGCTGCTATAAATAGCATTCAAAACATGTGTATGCGGAGGGTGCCTGTGTCATCAAGTTCAAACTTGCAATTCACCTTGAAGTCTTTGAAGTGGTGATTAGTTTGTGCCCGTCCGTTTCTCTTCATAGGATACCTCTAGGGGAAAGGACAACACAATTTTATGTTTATTGTGTCTTTAACAAATTCATTATAATCTTGACGGTTTTACATAGCTAAAAAACAAGACAAACTCGGGTGACGTCACGCGCACGGTAGCGAGCGCGTGCTCACCATTTACCCAGCCTAAGACCCTGTATCATTGACACCGCCCAATGTGCTTTACATGAAGTTTGGGATATTTTTAACCTTTTAACTTTTCTTTGATAGAAGTTTAGTTGACTCATACAGTCCTTAGAAATATAAAAAATAGTCCAGCTATAATTTTTATTCTGCTGCAGTAATGCTTATGTGGTGATACAAGGCTATTGAAGTTGATTCAATCTCTATGAAAACTCCAGTTACTGAATGTTATATAGTTTTCCTTTTGACTGGAGCCCAGTAGAAGGCTTCCTAAAAATTCTGCCCTGTTGCATATTCTCATTAGGAGAAACTTGAGGTTAATGTTGGGCACGCAGGTTTTGCCCTTTTATTAGAGATGGGCAAATCCACCCAAATACGTTTCCCAGATATTTAGCTGATTGTTACCCACAGAATCCGCTTCGTGGTGTAAAATCCACAAACGGATTAGGGCAGTTTCAATCCGAGTGGATTCATCAAATTCCTCCATTGGATACATTAAGTGGACGGATTTGTTGAATCCAATCCGCGGATTCAGCAGCCAACGGATTGCTGAATCCCTGGATTCTACAAATCTGTCGACGGCTTGCAGAATCCACAGAGTGTATTGGTAATAATAATAATTAAAAATCCGCAAAACATGAATCGCCCCTTTTAACATTGATCCGCTGGAATCCACGGACCAAAGTAACCGGCCGATCCACTGCAGATCCAAAGTCGCATTGGTCCATGATGCAGACAAAGAGCCCGACGTTTTGGTCACCATTGAGAAAGGTCACCCTGAGGACCGAAATGTCGGGCTTTTTGTCTGCATCATGGAACAATAAATTACACTTTTCTTCAGTTGCTGTGTTGTGCTTGTATATTGGATTACTTCAGTGATTTGTTCCTGTGTGTGTGTGTGTGTGTGTATATGTGTATACATACATACATACATACTATACATACATACTATACATACATACATATATAGTGATTTATAAAGCCAGGCGGTTTTGCCAATGCAAAAATGAGACTCTCTGCTACATTTCTGGCATGGTTACACGCCAGCATTTGCGTCAAGCAAAACCCAACAATGTGTTGGGAAAAAATAAGTGATATGGGTTGCTGTTTGTTATGCAAATATGGTACAATATCTTTCACTTGTCTTTTATTCTACAGCTTGTTCAATGCCTTCCATGGTAACTGAGAAAAAGATAGCACCATTCATTACATGTAACCACCTCACAATAGGGTGGCCACCTTTCCGTCTCAGGACTGCAGTTACAGTACATAGTATGCAAATTAACTACTTCTCTGCCAGAAGAAGAAACATATTGCTTGCTAGGCCCCCCTGACAAGCTAAAGTGTTAATCATATCTGTGAAAAAGGGATGTTTGGACGTTCTAGGGTGCATGGGCTATATAATCATGAAGAAGAGAAGAGAATAAAATATAAACAATTGCACTTAATATGGATATGGTGATTTACAAGTTGTATAATTAGATACACTTAGCTCAGTGCAAATGTTCCTCTCTGGGATGGTGAAATTATGTGGTCTATCCTCTTGCAGTCTTCAAATGATGGAGAACTGCATCTTAGTAAAAAAAAAGTGCAGAAGAACAATATGGCATAATAACACTTTTAATATAACAGTAATAAAAATGAGATTTACAACTCACAAACATTTCTTGGTGTATGAGCAGTTGAATACAATGGTTTCCAGCACACTGTCTGAGTCCTCCAACCGGATAGTGCATCCGCAGGTACGGTTGAAAAGGGCCGTCCGCTACTCCCAGTCTTGAAATTTCCTCTTTCGCAGGTGCGCTATTCCGACCAGGCTCTCACCATATACTGCACTGCGTCGCTGGACTCCTCCCGCACGCCAAACTCCGTCGAGCTCCACGCTCCGTTGGTACTTCCGGGAATGATGTCAGAGGTGCTGTAGTATGGTGGCTCAGTTAGGACAGCCTCCCGCACAAACCGATCTCCGAGCTCAACGGAGTTCGGTTTGTGCGGGAGGAGTCCAGCAACGGAGTGCAGTCCATAGTGAGAGCCTGGTCGGAATAGCGCGCCTGCGGAAGAGGAGATTTCAAGACTGGGGGGAGCGGAGGGCCTCTTAGGAGGGATCTTTTCAACTGCAACTGCAGATGCACTACCCGGCTGGAGGACTCTGAGACAGTTGGCTGGGAAGCATTGTATTCAACTGCTCATACACCAAGAAATGTTTGTGAGTTGGAAATCTCATTTTTATTATTGTTATATTATGTAACAGTGTTTCTCCCACCGATGAGGGATTTTGCCATTAGAGCGTGTGTGGTGCATGCTACTTTTTGGTAAGCAGGAGGGCTGAGTCGTCCGCCGATGTTTGTGGGGACAAAGGACAGGTTTCTTTGGTACATACCCGACATAGATCTCTAGTGGTACAGCACCTCCATCTGCCGCAGGCTCCAGATGTAAGGAGGCAATCTCCAACGGTAGAACACAAGCCCCTCTCCTTCCCCAGAAAGATCACACACCAGGCAGGATGTATAATAACTGGAACGGTTTATTCTGTTCAGTTAATGCAGTCACTGCAGGCTTCTGCCCAATGCAGTCTCTGGGTTGGTATCCAGCTGTAAGATGGTCCCTGGACCTGCACTACGGGTCTAGTGCCCCGGCAGCAGTCCCTGCTCTTCCCTGATCCTCTATCATTATCGGGGGAAAGGAACACACTCACTCTCCCCCAAGGGAATAGGAACAGGGGAGGCCAGTATTCAGGCAACCTGAGTGTGAACTGCCTCTCTCAAGTGGGGAGAGGCACTCACTAAATTTGGGTGGCAATCCCCTTAAGTACAGCCAGGAGGAGGGCGCCAGGTCTGCCCAGGATTGGGTATACACAGGCCTAGTTCCACCTCCTCCCCTGTCACTCAAGGGCACTGCTGGGAGTGGGGAAAATCCATGATAAGTACTGGCAGGCCTGCTCTTACCAGGGAGGGCAGACTGGTAGCCAAGAACCAGTACTTGCTACAATTAAAAGCGTTATTATGCCATATTTTTCTTCTGTACTTTTTTACTAAGATGCAGTTTTCCATCATTTGAAGATAGACTGAAGGAGTTAAAAAATAACCACTATATCCGGTGCTCAAAGATCTTAAAACAAGTAAAGTCAAAATAAAGCCAACATTGGCAATGTGAGTCTCTTGTGTATTCAGCAGAATATGGCAAGATGATTGCTGCAGCCTGTCCACATGAATATGGTAATCGTGGTAAAAATGCTCGTCTCTGTGTCGGAATGAATGTAGATTGCCTGCAGCCACGCTGCAACGCGACTCCTAGCCCCCACCTCACCCGGCACTCGAGATTCAAATCCACACTATATTCAACTGGCATATAATTCAAAGCACTATAAAGTTGATGATGTGTTACTTACAGTACAGCTGGACGGAGTTCCTGCTGTGCGTGCTCCCATGCATTGATGACAAGGTAGAGAGATATATCCACGGTGGGGAAAAATGCCATGCACAGCCAACACAAGAGAAAAATGGGATGACCAAAAAGGAAGTGTTTATTTGATCTTAGAAAAACAGTACCGAAGCTGACACTAACGCGTTTCACACGCCAAGTGCTTTATCAAAGAGTGACGTAACAGCACAGCATGTGTCCAGGTATAGGACCAGTAGCACTCTTTTTTGACATAAATATATATTCATGATGTGGTGGGTGTAGGAGTTTGAGCTAGCTGGGAATGTGTGTTAATCCATTTCTGACTGGTAACAGTTGTAATGGAGGAAGGTGGCACCTCCCCCCCAGAGCTCACTCCTCCTCACCTTTTTAACTTGGGAGGTCTTTCACTTTGCTACAAGAACAGGACCTACTATGGTTCTTTCCCCTTATACAGAGGTAAAAGGAAGGGTTCACAGTGTAGTGTTGGACCTGCATTTTTGGTTATACCTTGACGTTTGGTATGCAGGCTTACGACGCTTTGGCCAAAGGGTTAAACTAAATAACCAAGTAATTATTATTATTATTGAACTATTTAAACTTTATACTTATTACCATATATGTTTTGTCAATTGGATGTAGCATTGGGCACCTCTGTCTTTTGTTGTATAGATATAGGACCTCCCAGAAGAGCAATGAACAAAGAACCAATCAGTATACTGACTTGATTAATGCACATATATATATATGTAAGGATGTGCATATATTAAAGGTTCCGCGCTGTCAATTACATAGGCAGCGCCATATTGTCCCTGTTTGCCAGCGAAGTTACTGCGTACCAGTTGGGCTGCGCATGCGCGAGGGAAGCGCGCGAAGGGTAATATTAAGTAAGAGACTTGGAAGGGGTTGAACTATGAACTCTGATGGTGAGAAGGTCAGCTGAGGCTGAGGACCAATGGGATGCGAGACTGTGTATGCAGGAACCGGATGCGTGTGGGCGGTGGGGCAGAGCAGCGAGGGAGGTGAAGGAGGAGGTTGGCGGAACCTCGGGTGCGAGAGCAGAGGGTCAGTGACCCGTCTGCTTAGGTAGGGAATGCCCACAGCCCCAGGAGTCTTTCCCCCGCCATCGTAGGGTGCTGTATTTGTAAGGACGCCCATAGTCGTCAGGGACGTTTCCCTTTAGTGAGGTTCATATGCGGAGCTGCGGAGTTGCGGCCGCCATCTTGGATTTCCCCGTCTGAGGGTGCTGCAGAAGGGAGAGACGGCGCAAGGCTGGATTATCACTGGGGCCCTGTGGAGTGTCAAGGTCATCGTAGTGACCGGAAGGTATCCTTGTCTACACGTGCACCTACACCGGTCACCAGGCGCTGATCCCGCCTCCCACTAACTAATTGGGTTTCCTAAGAGAATTGCATATGGTACCATACTTTACTGGTTATGAGACATACTCCTAAGGAGAGCGGCAGAGTTGCTTATGTACAGGACACTATCCCAATAAGGTGTGGCCGAGCCACGTTGTGTGTGTGTATGTAAATGTTATAGGATAAGTCTGCATATCATTTGTTATTGTGTGATATAAAAAGGTTGCTGTTGCATACTGCTGTTGTTAGGTTCTTGCTCAGGGTATAATCTCTATAATGGGGATCCTGGGTAAGTGGAGGCGCTGCACCACAAGTGATAAAGGTATACCCCCAGGCTCCCAATATGCGGAGGTTCAGAGCTCCTGAAGTCACAGGTTTATGCACCGTAGTCCCTTAGTTCAGACGTCCACAAAAAGGGCTACATTTGGAGGCGCTGCTGAGATCTTAGACCTGGGGTGCCCCCACATTTTTTTTTGTCTCTATTGTGCAACCAACCCACATCATGTCGGTGCCCTCGGCGCTCGAGGTGCGCAAGTGGGCCCAACGGCGCGGGATCCCCTTGAACCGTGTTTTCGCGCTGGGCCATGTCCCCGCCATGATCTCGTTAGGCACAGTGACCGAACAGGTCCGAAAGCTTCCTCTCCTGGACAATGCCCAAGTACAAGACCACTTTTATGACCATGACCAGACCTGGCGCCGGATCTTGTATGCCACTGAACAAGATATATGCCCCGAGGCTTTGCCCCATATACTGCTGCTGCCCGAGGCTCCGGGGGTGCGCTGCCCCCTAGTCCAGGCGGACACCTCTGCGCCCCTGGCCACCTCTACCCCTAGGAGAGAATATGCTCCCACCACAGGTGCCGCGACGGGAGGCCCCGACCACTCCCCTGACCGTGGCCTACACCCTCGTTGGCCAGCCACCCTGAGCCTAGGCTCGTTGTCCACCCCGTCCGGCCTGCGGGCTGGCCTCAACCGCCTTAGCGTATCAAGATTGGACGCTTACCCTGCAGTCGGGGACAGCTTACCAGGAGACACCTCTATTCCCGCCATAGCCGCCGCTATCCACAACACCACCCAGTCGCTCCAGTACAGGAAGTTAAAAGCCTTCTCCGGCGAGAAACCCACGCCTCAAGGGGAAGTAGGGATAGAGGACTGGTTGGATCATACCGAACAGGTACTGCCTGAATGGACCTGCACGGACGCGGTCCGCAGACAACGCATAGTTGAGTGCTTACGGCCCCCCGCGTCCCATATGGTGCACTACTACCGA
This sequence comes from Ascaphus truei, assembly GCA_036426205.1. NCBI lineage: Eukaryota > Metazoa > Chordata > Amphibia > Anura > Ascaphidae > Ascaphus > Ascaphus truei. The sequence goes on from WSYH01005451.1 coordinate 8,886, forward strand.
GATGACAATCCGGAAGCTGACGCGGCCGATCTTATCTACTGCCTGACCAAGGCCTATGGAGCCCCGGTGGACACGTACACGTTGATGTCCAAATTTCATGCGTTAACCCAGAAAGAGGGAGAAATGGTGTCCGATTTTCTCAGACGATTGCACCTGGACCTCTGGAATCTGGTGAGGAAAGGCGTATTACCAAGGATAGAAGCTAACGGACTACGCACCACTCAGCTGTTGCGGGGCCTCTTACCCCTACACCCCGTGTCGGTGCGGGTCAGTAGCTGCCTAACGCCTGGACAAGCGTTGTCGTTTCACGACCTAATGGACCGGGTTCAAGCGCATGAGACGGTGCTGCTGGGGCGTGATCTAGCCACCGGGAAGAAGCCCCAGCTCGGAGGTAAGGAGGCCAAGAAAGTGGAACCCAAAACCGATGCGCCTGAATCTGGGGACCCTGACCCCGAGGATGCCCCCGCCCCCGTGACACCCAGACCTCGTCCCCCGACCAGGCGGAGCCCCCCCACCAGGAGAGACGAGGCTTACCTCAGTCAAATACAGTGTTATGCCTGTGGAAAGATGGGACACTTGCGGGCCCACTGCCCCACCTCACGAAGAACGTCGTCCCGACCGGCGCATTCAATGCCGTGCCAACCCCTGAAGGATGACCAGGCATTACCGCCTCCTCAGGGCTCCCGAATCGGCCCCGCCTCCATTATTCGCGTAGTTATCGAAGGCATCTACGCTGCCGCATTGTTGGACACGGGATCCCAAGTAACGATCGTATACCGGCCCTTCTACGACCAACACCTACATCAACTACCGTTGCTATCGGCGGATGCCCTGCGGCTACGGGGACTGAGTCATGAAGATTACCCCATAGACGGAGTAGTAAAGGTGCAGTTAGATATTCTCCAGCTGAATACTGGTAAACATCACCCCATGGAAGTGGAGGCCCTAGTGTGCCCTGAGCCGCAGGACCACCCCAGCGCCCCAATCATCTTGGGGACCAACGCTGACATTGTGCGCGCGGTATTCCGCCAGTTTTTGCAGGAAGCAGGAGAAGCCCCACTGCTGGCCCTAGCGGCCTGTCCCGCCCTTCAAGAGGTCTGCGGTAGAATTGCGACCGAGGAAGAGCATGGTGTCCTCTACAGCCAAGAATGGGGACTGACCCAGATTCCCCCGGGGGAAGGACGAATGATGGTCGCCGCTTGCCATTACCCCCGTCGACGGTCGGAGGATCAGCTCTTCACCTTGGAGAGTGTGGCCCAGGACGAACAACGTTTGGGCTACAAGGTACTAACCTCGGTCAAGGAATGGCCCGGGAAGATCCCGAAGCGCACCTGGGTATATGTGCAGAATATATCCCCGTACCCGATGACTATTGACCGGCGGCAGACGCTAGGGAGGATATACCCGGTAACTTCCGAGGAGGAGGCTTCGACGGAACTAGCTAGGAGCTCGCCGGCTACCATAGCGCCGGCATTGGAATTTGACTTTGGCGACTCGCCCCTCCCGGATGAGTGGAGGAAGAGGCTACAGGATGAGCTACACGACCGAAGGGGGGTGTTCTCCACTGGTGACATGGATGTGGGGTGCAGTCGCAGTGCCCACCATACCATCCGACTGAGCGACGCCACCCCCTTCCGGGAGCGCTCCCGCCGGCTTGCCTCAAAGGATGCTGACGAAGTGAGGGGATTAATCGACGAGATGAAAACGGCTGGCATCGTGCGGGAATCTCGGAGCCCGTATGCCTCACCCATTGTGGTAGTCCGCAAGAAGAACGGGACGGTCCGTCTATGTGTGGATTACAGAACGCTGAATAACCGTACTATCCCCGACCAGTATACACTGCCCCGGATCGAGGACCTCCTGAACGCATTGACCGGGAGTAAATGGTTCAGTGTGCTCGACCTCAGGTCCGGGTATTATCAAGTGCCCATGGGCCCGGAAGACCAAGAAAAAACGGCCTTCATCTGTCCTTTAGGGTTTTACCAGTTTACCCGCATGCCTCAAGGGATCTGCGGTGCCCCGGCCACGTTCCAGAGACTAATGGAAAAAACCCTCGGAGACCTTAACCCGCGAGAGTGCTTAGTGTACCTGGACGACATTATTGTGTTTGGGCGGACGCTAGAAGAGCATTCCGAGAGACTGATGAAGGTGCTGGATAGGCTTGAGGGGGAGGGCCTAAAACTGTCACTAGACAAGTGCAAATTCTGTCGGACCTCCGTAACGTATGTGGGCCACATTGTGTCAGCTGATGGGGTGTCCACCGACCCCGGAAAGATCGAGGCGGTGATGAACTGGCCCAGACCTCAAAATGTTCAGGAGCTGCGGTCTTTCTTGGGGTTTTGTGGCTATTATCGGCGGTTCGTGGAGGGGTATTCCAGCAAGGCCAAGAGACTGAATGACCTTCTCAAGGTGCCTCCGGGAGAAACCGGGAGAAAGGGGAGCTCGGCGCAGACACCCTTTGGGGAGACATGGACTGCAGAATGTGAACAGGCCTTCAAACACTTAAAGACCAGCCTCACTCAGGCCCCCGTCTTGGCCTACGCGGATCCTGAGCGAGGCTATGTCCTACATGTCGATGCTAGCCTCAGCGGGCTAGGAGCGGTTCTGCATCAGAAGTATGAGACCGGGCTACGTCCAGTGGCCTACGCGAGCCGAAGTTTAACCCCTAGCGAGCAGAATTACCCGGTCCATAAGTTGGAATTTTTGGCGCTAAAATGGGCGGTGGTGGACAAGCTGCATGACTACCTATATGGAGTGCAGTTCGAAGTACGTACGGACAACAACCCCATGACCTATATAAACACGTCTGCCAAATTAGACGCCACGGGACACCGTTGGTTAGCTGCTCTAGCCAACTACAGGTTCAACCTTAAATACAAACCCGGACCCACCAACATAGGTGCCGATGCCCTGTCTCGTCGCCCGGGCCTTCAGTCCACCCCTGATGAGGAAGTTTGGGAAGAGATACCGGGTCCAGGAATTCGTGCCCTCTGCTCCGTGGCTGCGGTAGTCGACGACCACGTAGCATTCTCAGAATTGCGGATTGTTGACTCGTTGGGATGTAACTCGCGGGCTATTCCCCTGGCCTATCGAGGTCGAGAAGGGATGAACATCACTGAGGATAATATCATCTCGTGGAGGGACCTAGTGCATTATCAAACACAAGACCCCATAGTGGAGTTAGCCCGTCAAGCGGTACAACAAGATAACCCTTCTATACTGAAGCGAGCCCCCGGAGACTTGGTGAAACTCCTGCTAAATGAGTTTGGGAAGTTTGAAATGGACAATTGTTTGCTATATCGGGTGATATCCTATCATAACCATCCCGATCGGCGTCAGTTGTTTTTGCCGGAACGTTTGAGAACCCTAGTCCTCAGGGCCCTTCACGATGACCATGGTCACCTGGGCATTGACAAGACGTTTGGGCTACTACAGGATAGGTTCTATTGGCCGAGAATGAGGGAGTCTGTGGAGCAACATTGCCGGAGGTGTAATCGCTGTTTACAACGAAAGACACTGCCCACCAGGGCGGCTCCTATGGCACACTTGAAAAGCTCGGGTCCAATGGATTTGGTGTGTATGGATTTTCTCTGTATCGAGCCCGACAGTCGGGGAGTTAGTAATGTTCTTGTGATCACTGACCACTACACTAGGTACGCACAAGCGTTCCCTACGAAAGACCAGAAGGCCGTAACGGTGGCCCGAGTACTATGGGAGAAATATTTCATTCATTATGGACTACCAAATCGTCTCCACTCCGATCAGGGCAGGGATTTTGAGAGTACCTTGATACGGGAGTTGCTCACTCTACTGAACATTGCCAAATCGCGTACTACCCCGTACCACCCCGAAGGGGATGCTCTGCCTGAACGGTTCAATCGCACTCTGTTAGATATGTTAGGAACCTTGACGAGCCCGAAAAAGACGGAGTGGAGTAAACACGTCGAAGCATTGGTACATGCGTATAATTGTACCCGACATGAGTCCACCGGGTATACTCCGTATTTCTTGATGTTCGGAAGAGAAGCCCGTTTACCGGTGGATGTGCGCCTGCGGATATCTACCGATGGGGTATCCAATAGGACGCACTTTCGATATGTCCAGCGACTAAGGGACAGTTTACAGCTGGCCTATAGATTGGCTGAACGGACGACTGCGCAATTGAATGCGGGAAATAAAAGGCGCTACGATCACAAAGTACGTCACAAGGAAATTCACCCCGGAGATGCGGTCCTCTTACGCAACTTAGGTGTTCCTGGGAAGCATAAATTGGCCGACCGGTGGCGGGAGGGTGTGTATGAGGTGGAGTCACAGATGCCTGGTCTTCCTGTGTACCGAATCAAGGATTCTGAAGGCCGGGTAAAGGTGTGGCATAGGAATCATCTGCTTCCCATACCTCAAGTAGGGACGGACGAATTGGAAATTCCAGCCACGCCCATAGATGGAGAAGTTGAACACACAGAGGATGGCCCAGAGACTGTACAAATTGCCACCTCTGAGGATCCAATGGAAGGAACCTCTCAAAGGGGCCTTCCGGCCGTGGAGGCATCTCCCGAAGGAGCCACGGGTAAAGAGCCTTTTGGCCCGAACATTGATCAATTGACTCCCGTGAGTCAGCCTCTAGACCCCCAAAGTCCATGTTTTACACCCCAAAGAGACTGTGCTAATGCTGAACACCCCTCAAGGGTAGAGATGGAAATACCAGTTGAGACTGAGCACTCTGCAGAGGAAGATCAACCCCGCCGAAGTCAAAGAAACAGTCAACCCCCCATGCGAATGGCATATGATCAGTTTGGGGCACCCCATTATGAGGCTCAGCAGTGGGCTCGGCATAGGATGCAAGCTATGATGGTACTGTTTAATGAGATGTGTAACCTAATCTAGGAAGAGAGGGTTGTGTACATAGTTAATATATGTGCTTAGGTAGTCCATCGGGGACGCTGGATTCTGGGGGGGGGAGAATGTAAGGATGTGCATATATTAAAGGTTCCGCGCTGTCAATTACATATGCAGCGCATATTTCCCTGTTTGCCAGCGAATTACTGCGTACCAAAAA
>WSYH01005451.1:15068-44458 GCA_036426205.1 Ascaphus truei
TATGTAATTGACAGCGCGGAACCTTTAATATATGCACATCCTTACATATATATATATGTGCATTAATCAAGTCAGTATACTGATTGGTTCTTTGTTCATTGCTCTTCTGGGAGGTCCTATATCTAGGCACATGCTGTGCTGTTACGTCACTCTTTGATAAAGCACTTGTCATGCGAAATGCGTTGGTGTCGGCTTCGGTACTGTTTTCTATGTTTTTTAAGATCAAATAAACACTTCCTTTTTGGTAATTTTTCTCTTGTGTTGGCTGTGCACCAACATTTTTCTCCACCGTGGATATATCTCTCTCCATCATTGGAAGACTGCAAGAGGATAGACCACATTATCTCACCATCCCAGAGAGGAACATTCCCACTGAGCTAAGTGTATCTAATTATACAACTTGTCATCCCCATATCCATATTAAGTGCAATTGTTTATATATTTTTTCTCTTCTTTTTCATGATTGGATAGCCCACGCACCCTAGAACGTCCAAACATCCGTTTTTCACAGTTGTCTTTAAGGGACTTGGAGATCCCTTTTTGTGTGTGGCTGCAGGACTAACATTTTGTGAATGTAAAGGTTGCCAGATATTCATCTGTATATCAATAGATTTGTTCTTTACTGTTTATCCATCTGAATTATTGTGTAGCCATACCTGAGGGTTTTTTAATGCTTTTTCTGTTCTTACACATCCCCCCCTGTTAATCATATCTATTCATTGTCTATGAACGTGTCAGATACTACTGTACACAAACCACTTTGATGGTTGCCTTATATACTAGTTGCACATTTATTTATATACAGTATGTATATTCTCCCTCTCCACGTTGTGAGAAATCCTTTGCATGCATCACATACTAACAAATTCTATGTTGGTTTTTCTTGTACAGTGAATTGCCTCGATAAGCATGTCCATCAGTGTCCCGAAAGAGTCGCTTTGATCTGGGAAAGGGATGAACCGGGGACCCAAGTGAACATCACATACAGGTAGGTCGCAAAAATATCCTGCTAGATTGCATTACCAAACATGACAATATTTTAGACTTCCCCTCTGATCTGGGAAAATAAATTAGGGAGATCTTTCCGTCGTCTACCGTCATCCATATCAGCCAAAAAATATAAAGACAAAAACTATTTTTTAAGCCAATTCAAAGTTTATTTTGGTCAAGTGATCAACAATGGGCAAGGTTGCCAATTTAACATTTTATCGACTGTAAATTAAAGTAGGGATCTGTGTTGAACCAAGGGTGGTGTGGCCCCTTAGCTCCGGAGGGCCCCTGGTCCATAGATATGGGTATATAAACTGACCTACATGAATACTTGTCTGGGAGAAACAATATGGGCTCCAGGAATTGCTTTGCACAAATGGCCACTCAAAAGCTCCAATCTCCCGTAGTCATATTGTATTGTTTATATTGTACCGCCGGACAAAATAGTAAATATCATGGGAGCAAGGGGGTACATGGAGCTTGAACTACCTTGGCTCAGCTCCAGCAGGAGTCCCTGTTGCACAATCTACACAGTAGAGATAGGAGAAATAGCCGCCCTCTTCTTTCAAAAGATCCTTAGATCATCCACCTGCATGCACCTGAGGAAGGGTTAACGTTGTGCTATCATTTGTCTCACCGATTTTTCAATACATGATCTAAGGATCTTTTGAAAGAAGAGTGCAGCTATTTCTCCTGCTATCTCTACTGTGATTATACGGTGGCGGATGGGGAATCCCGCTACGGAGAAGGTACGCACCTCAAAATGATCTTCAAATGTTGAAGAAAAAGAGAGAAAATCCTTTTAGGTGGGCGCACTCCTGCGTGAATCCCTTTGGTATTTATTAATACTTTGGTATGTATTACCACAATGATGCCAGTAGAGATACAAATGCAATATGTATCAAGACTAAATTGAGTTTCACGTGAGAGGGAGAACTTCAACTCGTAACCATGATATTATTAATTGGTAGGTACACACACACACACACACACACACACAATCCATTAATACCAGTAACGGTCAAATGGATATCTGGTTAACCAAACTGGGTGTGGTGTATAATAGACCTCTACGGAGTGAAAAAATAGCCTAATCTACAGGTGTCAAGCTGTGTTGGCGTATAGATACTTTCTATAAATATGGTTTCTATATAATGTGAATTAAAAATATTTTAATACATAAAAGTAAATTGCACTCAAATGATAAAATAAATAAAATGAGGGTTGCAGGAAACTGCGTGTGGCTGCATCAATAAATCAAATGAAGTTTGCCAGTGGAATAATATTACTGCCTAGTAGCCAATACTGAAATATAAAGTAGCTAATAGCTGTACTTAAAAGATTTCAAGATACTCAGGCTCAATCTATTGGTGATTGTGCTTTGTCACTAGACACTCAAAGGCTGATTGCCTAATTTGTCAATAAGCTTATACCTGTATTTTAAATTACCCCTTTCGCATAGTATTAGTTCACTGATAATATCATGGTTACGAATTAAAGTTCTCCCTCTCTCACGTGAGACTCAATTTAGTCTTGATACATACAGGATTTGTACCTCTACTGGCATCATTGTGGTAATACATACCAAAGTGTTAATAAATACCAAAGGGATTCACGCAGGAGTGCGCCCACCTAAAAGGATTGTCTCTCTTTTTCTTCTATATTTGTTGGTTCTCTAAGGCTTCCTAGGAAGCATTAATCCTGGGGTAGCACCCTTTCAGTTTAGAGCGAGAATCTATTGTTGCTTTTCAAAATAATCTTACAAGAAACCTATCCAGAGGAAAAACAGGAGTGCCGGGCACGTGCCTTTCTTCTATTTTGACTACAATTCACACATTTGAGCAACCACTACTAAACTGTTGTTCTCTGTGCTCCCTTGTTCTGCCTTTGCTCAGTTCTCCCTTTTTCTTCCTTTGCTCAGTGCTCACTTGTTCTCCCTTTGGTCAACAATTCACACATTGTCGTTCTGAACTGCCTTTGCACTGTTCATTTTGAGGCAAAACCAAGAGACAATCTGTGCTAAAAGTTATCTAGACTTTCTTTATTGCTGTATACTCTACACTTGTTCTGTGCATGGGCTCAGAGCACGGCAATTACACATGATCAGACAATCTTTATCTTCCAGTGTCTGGGCACATGTGGGGAATGCTGGATGGCCTTGTCAGATTTCTTTCTTAAGTGTCATGTTACGGTTCATTTGTTTTTACTGCATGAAAATCCCGGTATGTCAAATCTCCAGTGCATTGAAGCACAGACGTTTGTCTTTACTCTGCTTCGTTTTCTTTGGATCTGCTTCAATTGTTTCATTACTTCTTATTTGCTCTCTGGATAAAGCAATGTCACTGAAGGGAAGCAAGTTATGTAAAGACGCGTCACAGTAACCTTCAAACGCTGATTATAATATCTAAATAGGGTCATTAAATACCAGCATGATTGAGTGAAGCACATGGTGTGAGTTGCATTTATCAGTCATTGGTTCTTAATCAATATGCGGTGAAGCTGCTCCCCAGCTCTGCAGAATGTTTCATCCTAACTCAGATACATGGGAATAATATCTTCTCCACCATGGGGAACTGGCTTCAGTGCATATTGAATAGAGGCCCCGGAGAGTAGAAGGTAGAGCCATGATTTTTAATTCAGTTCTTTCAGAGAGAAAAGTACAATATTTGCTCTCTTCAGCACAACATTAATGCAAACGGCAACATTTATGTCAATCGTGTGTGTGTATGTATGTGTCTATCTATCTATCTATCTATCTATCTATCTATCTATCTATCTATCTATCTATCTATCTATCTATCTATCTATCTATCTATCTATCTATCCCTATACTTCAGCTAATACTGCAACTGCATTAACTCTGTTATTCTCCTCTATCATTATATGGCAGGTTTGGGGTTAATATATTCCAGCATTTTTATGGCAATATACCTAATATATTTCAATTATTATGTTAATTGTCTTTTCACAGTACACATGAAGGAAAGACCAGTAAGATTTCAAAAGCTCAACACGCTATAATTTCAAGTGTACTGTGTACTGACAGTTCACATGAACAAGAGACGCTATAATTTCAGCTATGTAGATCATGTTCGTCAATTAAAAAGTATCATACCCTACACCAAATCTACACTTCTCCAGGAACAATACGGCTACTAGAACATTAGACTAGTATAATAATCATAATCACCATAGCACTATGTTCTTTATTATTTGCGTTGATTTCCAAAGCAGTGAAACGTGTCTTTCCACTCAGGGCTATGGACAAAACAATGCAAACTTTATATTATCTAAAGCAACTGGCATGCTTTGCATCTGATTGAAACCCATATATTTTGGCTTAAATACTGTGAGACTAAATAATCCGATGTTGATTCATGAAGACATTTGCTCTCTCGGTGTCTCTACTGCTCATTTACTTTGTGAATTTTCCTTGCAAATACCTTCAGTGCTGTAGACAGGGAGCTCAACTCAAGCCCCCCCCCCCCAACAGGTCAGGTTTTCAGGATATTCCAGCTGCAGCACAGGTGGCTCAGTCAAAGACTGAGCCTCTGATTGAGCCACCTGTGCTGAAGCATGGACCAATTGAGCCCCTGTGCTGAAGATGAGATATCCTGAAAACCTGATCTGTTGGGGGGGGGGGGGGGTTGAGGACTGGGGGCTTCAGGACTGGAGTTGAGCCCCGCTGCTGAAAACAATCTTGGGAACCTCCAGATTCTTCTCTACAGCCTTCCTAGTGCCGGGAACATTTTGTAATACACCTCTGCGGCCAGAAACGTCTACAGACAAAATACCAACAAGAGGATAAAAGTTAAATGGAGCAGACGACTATTAGCTTATTTAACAGAAAGCTCACCCTGAGCATACATATTTGTTATTGTGCTTCATCAGGCATATGCCTTGCAGGTCAAATGCATTATGCTCTATTTCCCAGGGGCGCAGGGTAGAATTGAGAGAATGAGGAGCAAGAACGAGCCATTGAGCATGAGCAGACTTGCTCCGTTCTCTTGCTAAAGATTAATGTACATTACTGTATTACAACTGACATGATGTTACCTGATTTGCACCTTCGCAAGGGCTGTGTCTCTTACACGGGTACTTTAAGGTGTTTAGTAAACATGTTGGAACTGCCAGTCGGCAATTCTTGCCAGTGATTTGGGATTATCATGTGTCTTGCTAGATTGCATTAGACATTTATAATCAGCATTGTTCTATAGTTTCTAGTTCATTTAGGTTACTTATTCTGTTTCTAGTTTCTTCAAGCAGTTCTACAGGGGTAATGGAGTTAGAGGACACCAGATGCTTTTTGTACATTCATGGGACTAACATGAAGATTGTAATACAGGAATCTATCTGTGATGGCATATACAAATTTTATATTTTGAAAACATATATGTAGGATTGATTTAAATTAAATCCGACTGCAAGACTCGGGCCGCATCATTAGAGGTGCGGAAGGAAAAAATAAAGTAGCCTATGGCCTAACTGACTTGCATATTAACTATAACCTATGTGTAATCATAAAAATATGTAAATGATACGGGTATCTCTCCCCCCCCCTTCCCATCCTCTCTCCCTCCACATCCTCTCTTCCCTCCTCCCTCTGTCTCCTCCCCATCCCCTCTCTCTCACTCTCTCTCTTCTCCATACCCTCTCTCTCTCTCTCTTCCCCATACCCTCTCTCTCTTTCTTCCCCATCACATATCACCCCATCTTTCTACTTATCCCCCCTCATCCATCTCTCTCTTCTCTGAAGAGCCTGCTTCTAGAACATATGGTGGAGCTATACATACACTCTGTGCTACCTATGGAGACATCACTGGTCAAAAGACAAACAGTGGAGGTGTGAAACCTGAGTGAGCACACCCAGTTAACCCATTAAGGCAGCTAGCCCCTTATCTTAACTAGTAGTCCCCAAAGAGGGAGCTACATATAAGTAGAGTTAGAGAAATCCATTTAAAGTGCCAAAGATATAAGAAAGAGGAAGGTATAGTCTTGTGTGTCAGAAGAAGAAGAAATGGAGAGCTCTGTATAATCAGACACAATATATAAAATTGATATAAAATTTACCCTTAGGCCTCAGGCATGGTCAGCGCTTAGGTGCTGAGGCGCGCTTCCGCTCGGCAGTGAGCCCCTGCAGCCGCAATGAGAGCGGCTTTAGCAGGGGCTCGCGCACGCTTCCGCAAACGTGCGAAAGCGTAGGTCTTACCAAATTTTTAGTTTTTCGCGCTCACGGGAGCGGAGGGACGATCATATGAGCGGTTCGCACAATGAGGGCTAACCAGCTCCGTGACGTCACTGCCCCCCCCCCCGACACGCCCCCGGACGGCGCGCGAACTAAGGCCAGGGAAAGCACCCGCTTTGCCTCAGCGCGCCTCCGCACGGCTGCAGTCACCATGGACTCAGCCTTACAGAGGTATTTCACACATTCCTCTCTAAGGGGAGATTCAGTAACTTGGCAGCTAACGCTGGATTGGGGTGTGTTAACATGTATAGAAAGTAAGTTAATCTCCCCGTGAGTGCTAATCAATTAAGGTCATTTTGATCACTTTTGACCTTGTGTTGTGGGGGAGTGATTATAGGAAGATTCTTGAGATGCCCCTATTATAAAGATGATGTCTAAAACTCTGGGTGTGTCAGAATTCCCCACCAAGTCTAATGTGGTGTAAACTCCTCTAACCAAGAATACGCCTCAAATGTAAGACATTACTGTGTTTGACTATTTTATTACATTTGGCACAGATGCAGGTCCTTTTTTTTTTTTTTTTTTTTTTTTTTTTTTTTTTTTTTTTGTAGTGTTATGCATTTTGTTGCTCTTTCCAGTATCTCCATTTAGGAATAAATAGTTAAAATGCTTAATTGTAGCAAATGCAAACAGATTTCGGAACGTATAGGGTCCACATTCAGATCAGGCAACATTGCGATGCATCCCTGTTTTTATGATCCCTTTTTACTCTGGTGTAGCTCAAAGTTCTATTAACCGTATTGATGCAAGAGCAATGTCGATTTTCTTTGGTAGGCTGTAATATCTTTTAGGGGGACCAACATTATAGTTCTTAATAGATTTATTTAAAGTGTATAGAGATTTGAAATCCTCATAGGTTTCTGCTTCATGTGATATTCCAAATAGTATACACTTGAAGAAGAAACTGAGGTTTTAAAAGCTCTGTACGTTATATACTGTACGTCCCTCTATGACAAACTCTATTGGTTCTCCTATTAAAAGATGTCACAGCACAATTACTTAAAAAGAATGGGACTGGATCACGCCGATTTGGAAACATGTAGCCACCTTAGGACTCAATTGTCACCCTTAATTCTATGTGCAATTAAATGATAAATCATAATGGAATTCGCCAGGTGCTGTAAAAACGACAACACAATGTATTATACTATGAATAAACAATTATTAATTTTCTATACAACTTCATTTCTTAGGAGCGTTACAAGTAGTTATATCAAGATTTTTACCTTCTTATTGCTTGAGTGGCCAACCACACATTCCCTTCCCTGTCTGTCATCTAGGCATATCGTGGACTATAGGCTATATGGGCTAATGTGCTTTATTATTGCCCTTTGATAAATGTTTTTCTGTTCCATTAAGCATTTGCTGCAGCTTTGGTTGGAGGGAAAATGCATGTAAAGTTTTGATTAGGAGGGACCAGTGCCAAGTTTTTTGTGTCAGTGTGTATGTTGAGGTTAGGTTCCCCTTGGTAACAAGAGCTTGTTTAGGAAAGAATGTTTGTCAGTAGAATGCAAATGAATATGATGTGGGGACAGAGGATAAGTGGGTCCTTGTTAAGATAGAAGTCTTATGTGAGCAAGTATTTTAAGCCAGTTGGGGCATACCAAAGGTTCAGGCACACTTTGCCCATCTAGGTTTTTTTGGGTGATTAAAACATCACCACAAGTAGCATTATTATTGTTGGCATATTCAACGTTAGAGTTTGTTAATATGCCAACAGAATTGCTAACAACAATAACAGGAAGGGTTTGTTCTGTCAATTCTAAGTGGCAGATTGCCAGAAACGGTCAAATAAATCTATATTTAATATAGCTATATTTAAGCATGATACAACAAGCTTTTGAAGTGTCTGCTTCTGTTATTATTATGTTTTATATATATTTATTCAAAACAAGCAGTTATGTCAACCTCTAAGGACAAATCAGTGAATTTTGGGCCTTCTGGACCAAAGAAAGGCATATGGTAATATAGTTACTTTTATTAGTGAGATTCCATTGAAGTTAATGGGCCATACTGTATGTATCAATGCAAAAGTGAGGAAAACATCTGTGCCATGTGTATAAAAGAAAAATAATCCAATTGAAATCAGTAGGATTTTGTCTTTGATAAATCTCGCAAAGTTTTGTTTTACCCCATAATTGCCCAACTTTTGCCTTAATACATGGACCCCTTTGAGACACTGATAATAAGATCAGTGGAGGTGATATATCAGGGCAAATTTGCAGCAAAATTGACGTAAATTGCGTAATTTTTATCTTGCGTCTCGGTGTCAATATATCAGGGTTTGCGCTTTAAATGTTGCTATGTGTGCCTTGAGGAGTGTCAATATGAGACGTTAGGGAGGAGTTACATGCCGCACAGATTATTATGACATGTATTAAACACCTGCGTCTCTCTGGACGGGATCACATTTTTATCCTGTATTTGCGTCAAAAAAATCCACTTGGCTAACCGTTTGCGTCAAATGTAAGGAGTGTTTTCATACATGGGACATAATCTCACGCAGAATATGGAGCAATGCGTCAAAACAAACTTCTTGGTGCCCTTTCTTTGCGTTGATCTCCCCCAGTAAGATACACAGAAAAGCAGTGACAGTTGACAATTCTGAACCAGTGTGGTGAACCCCCTCAAATCCCAGGGTCAGTTGTATCAAGGCAAAAATGAGGCAATTCTGAAATCTGCATCATATATGTACACAAATATCCCATTGAAATCAATAGGATTTTTTCCTCTGATACATCTGGTGCAGTGTCATTTGGCCTATAGTAGTTGTACCCCTTCTGCATAATACTGTACATTGGGGCACTCATTTTGATCTCCTAGATAGGCATATGTAACAGGTTTTCCCCCACCCGTTGGGAGATTTCATTGATACCTGGTGTTGTTGTGCTGCTCACCTGCTAGGCTTACAGGATGTGCTTTGTGTCCGCCGATGGTAGTGTGGAAGACAGGACAGGCTTTAAGGTTTCTCTTAGTTCTTACGGTTGCAGCGCCTCCATCTCCAGCAGGCCCCAGCCAAACTGGGTGCAGTCCCTGCAAGAGAACCCTCTTGCACCACCCTGATAAACTGCAGTCTTAGGCAGGAGTATGAAACATGGGATGGTTCGTTATTCTTCAACAGCATACCAACATGAGCACTTCTTCAACCCAGGGAGCTTTAGACCCCAAATAGTCTATCCTTAGCTCCCTTATTCCCTGGCAGAATAAGGGGTAGTTGCCCCACTTCCCTAAGGGAGAGGGTCTATCCAACACTCTGAACTCTAGAACCAGAACTCAGCTCCTCTGAACTCTTTGATAAAGTCCCATCCCGGGACGAAACGCGTCAAGAGTGTTTTTTCTGTGATGTGCAACATGTAATTTATTAAAGCTGATTTTATTTTATTCACTTTTGGCTGAGCTCCAAGTTGCTGTGACCGCCATCACCCTATTTTTGCCTCTGAACAACTAACTAGAATTTGGCTCTGCAGCCCCTTTTATACCCAGTGGGAAGGTCTTAGGTCTGAGCCCCTGATAGGGCAGAACACAAAAACCAAGCCTGCCCCCCCTGTCACTCAAGGGAGCTGCTTACTGCAGGGGAAAACCTGTATTAACCCTAACACTGCCTGCACTGGTACCAGGGCTTATGTGTTAGGCAGGGTTAGATCAGTAGCAAAGAGGATATACATGGTTACACATACAAATATGAAGTGACCTACAGTATGTACTACAGATGTAGCAGACATTATTGTACGTGATGGCATGTGTTGCTGCAGGACATACACAATGCTCCAGTGGGAGAAGCAGCTGTTGCCCTGTAGGGGGTGGGGCTAACACCCTATTTCACCCGTGGGAGCGCACCAGCGGACGCAGTAACGTCTGCTACATCTGTAAGTGCCAAAAACAGCTTGTGTGGTATCAAATTTTTGCACAGACATCTCATTTTATATTACGCTCGTGTGCGCCTGTGTACTAACCTGAACTCTCTCGTACTAACCTGAACTCTCTCGTACTAACCCGAACTCTCTCAATCGGCGCCTTCAGCAGCAAACATTATTTGTGCAATGGACTGCGATAGGTGTACACATGTATATGGTATGTACTAAAAAGGAAGATTCCTGTGCACCCCAAAAAAGGACAAACTGCTTCGAAATAGCCGCCAAGTTGAATCTGACGTTAACACGAAAAAGTCTGTTTATATAGGTAGCGCAGAATTAAGTTGCTGTATAGCAACCAAAAATGTTTGTGACGGAGGACGGATGTTTCATTATATAGGTTTAAAAAAAAAGTTATTATTGTCACATCTACACACCTATTGTCATTATCTACAATAATAATTTATATTTACTAAGTTCTAAAAAAAAATGTTTTAAATTAATATAATTCGGTTACATACGATACACATTTTGTAAAGGTTTGTACTACTTTTAAGCACTAAAAGTTTAATGCAAAATAACAATTAAAATATGATAGTGACACAAAGAGACTTTAGAATTCTGTGACTGGATTCTTTAACCACTTGATTGACAGCTGGGCTCCAAGGGCTCCCAAGGGGTCTGACGGCAGGTGCTCTGCTATAAAGTACACATTTAGTCTTATAATATTCTATTAATACCTGCTTTGCTCTCTGTACGTTTTGTGTTTCTGAATATTGATTCGCATACAACAGGAGTGGCCAACTCCAGTCACCAAGGGCCACCAACAGGTCAGGTTTTAAGGATCACCCTGCTTCAGCACAGGTGGCTCAGTCATAATGGCCACCCCTGACATACAGCTTGAGATATGTTACTTTGCGTTTATGAAACAAGCATACTGTATGTAAGGTCCCTAGATCGATTCCCCTTCTTGCATGATGACACACAGGTAATCCTTTGCTTTCACTGTAGATAAGCATGCAAGATTAGAACCATGCAATGTTTCAAGGTGGAGGGCCACATACTTTGAATTATTACTACAGGAAAATAATTCAGAGAAGAATGCAAATGTGCACATTCCCTTGTGCTTATTCCACTTCCATTTTTAGACTGGAATGAGCATTTATACAAAATATGTAAATATGGCAATAAGCAAACTATGCACATTATTTATTATAACAATAAGTATATGTAGGTGTTTGCATTTTAGTGTCATTAAAAATTGTATAGAAATTGGGGTTAAGATATATGTTTTTGTTACTGTACATGACTCGTGTCGATGTGCTTGGCTCCATTTTTGCTCCTCTTGCCCCATTAATATTTGGGGGACGAGTTATAGGAAGTGTTAGAAGAGGAGGGAGTCAGATAAATATTATAATGAGATGTATCAAAAATGTAGCTTATAACTGGGACAGTTTTTCTTCGTCTTTGCACCAAATAAATTCTCCAGGTTTGAGGGGCATCAGCCGCTGCTCCCAAAAGGTCTGCATCAAATGTATGGTAAGAAACAAGATTTGAACGATTTATACATACAGTATGTCGCTGCTCCCAAAGTACCGCACGTGCAAATGTTTGCACCTTGTTGTGGTGAAAGGAGTATAACAGGGGTAATATAAATGCTATATGTACATGCATGCTTATCTAGGGATTGCAGCCCTTTTAATTCTGTCGCGGTTTGGTATGATGCTGATCTTGTGTTTCGTAGATCTAGAAACAAGGACGGAATTTAAAGGTCTACAATATGTTTAGAGCTGAAGATGTTATATGTGGGGACCTGAGTTAATAACTTTATTTCCTGATAATAACTTTATTTGATATAGCACTTTTCGACCCAATGGGACTCAAAGCACTTCACAATTGCAGTATACGGTACGCAGCACATAGAATTGTTACAGACACTGTCCCTGCCCAGATGAGCTTACAATCTATGTGTTTTTGGTGCCTGAAGCACAGGGAGATAAAGTGACTTGCCCAAGGTCACAAGGAGCGGACACTGGAAATTGAACCTGGTTCCCTGATTCAAACTCTGTGTCATTGTTTACAAAGTCTGTGTCTTTACTCACATAGCCAAGTTATTATTAACTCAGGTCCCCACCGAGCATTCTGAAAGAGAATGTGAGCCGTGAGATACAATCAGTGATCACATTACAATGCTAAAGGGGACAGAGCCAGGAAAAAGATATGATGGAGTTGGCAAGCAGCTGGATATATCCTGCCAGTGGCAGCCTAATCCCAGTGTTTACAAGCCCACTGGTCTCGGACTGGGGCGTAAACCCAGAGCCCATACATAAATAATCTAATGGAGGCACGCAGAAAGAATACCTTTGCTCACGTGTATTCAAAAAACATATTGTCCAGCGATTAATAAAAATGTCTTTATTGTCAAACATACCAGTTTGAAGGTGAAATTGTGAGCAGCAGTAAGTGACAATATATTTTTAAAACATAATCACAGGGGCAGAATATCTATGTGCCTTAAAAGCAAACAACAGAGTGGTACAGGAATATAGCTGGCTAACATGGCAATGTTATACTGGCCAGCGTGTGTAACCTGGTTACAGGGAGATTTGGGAGGAATATGCGAGAGATTTCTATTGCGAGAAATAGTAGTTTGCTTTGAGATAAGGGCATTTTGTTTGTAAGACGAAAGCATAAACATTATACGCACTTTGAGAAAGGGAGAGTTATCCAATATGGTCAATGTACACGTCTCACATGCTGCAGCACCATCCAAAAGCTAACATTTGCAGACAGTAATGATTCCACTGTAATATTTGAAGCAGAGGAAATGCCTGAAGCGGAGAACATTGGACGGTTTCCACGCTTAGGGGAAGACATTTCCTTAGGGAGGGACCCAGTGTAAGCAAAACCCAAGTCCAAATAAAAAAAAAATACACCAGTCTGCTCCAAAAGAGGGATTACAAAGAAAAACAAATCCTACTTCTGCCACCTGAGCACTGCATGTGCTTTTGGACGTAATCACTCTATCTTGAGCTATGGGAACCCTGCTCCAGTACAGCCTAAATTTGCAGTTACTACATACCTATTTGTGTTTATATAATTTTTGTTGGTGGTTTCCATTATCAAAATATGTGCTTCTCAATTCCACATTTAGCAGATTTCACATTCCCAAGTACGAAAGCCTGAAAAACACATAGGGGATCATTTATCAAAGTCTACCAGCTGTTAAACTGGGGCAAACATACTACATCAGATTCTCAAGGGGGAAAAAATCCCATTGATTTTAATAGAAATGTTTTTCCTTGATAAATGTGGTGCAGTATTTTTGCCCCAGTTTTGCAGTTGAGAGACGCAAAAACATAACGTAAAGCACGCAGAGGAGGTCTTGTATAGTAGCCAAGGAGTTCATTTGAGGGATGTGGGTGGAGTTCCTGTTTAAGCTACTTTATCTATGTGATCTACTTATCTGTATGTTGTCTATTTTGATAATAGATTATAATAGACCTACCTTAAGAGAGAAGCGGCTCAGTGAGTAAAGACACTGACTGTAAACACTGACACTGAATCAGGATACCATGATTCAATTCCTGTGGTCAGCTCTTTGTGTCAGTCACTTTATCTCCCTGTCTCTCAGGCACCAAAATCATAGATTGTAAGCTCTATGGGGCAGGAACTGTGTCTGTTACAATCCTATGTGCTGTGTACCGTGCACTATACTATAATTGTGAAGCACTTTGGGAGGAAAGCGCTATATGACAAAGCTATTATTTTGAAATAAAGTTATTATTAATAAAATATCTTAAAAAAAATAATACTTCTTCATCAACAACATTGCTGATTTTGGTTCACATGTTGTCAGACATTTTTCCAAAACGAGAGCTTTAAAACATCCTTTGAGATCAACACATGCTTCCAATCAAGAAGTCTTTCTTTTACTGCCAGGACTATGCAATACAGCTCTCTGACTTAGAACAGCTTTGTTGCAAAATGTTGAATATCCTAAAATACTTTATAAGCATAGACAAATAACATGGTATACTTTGAAACATAACAGTATTAAACACGAGCAATATGGACGGCAATTTACATGTGTGAAATGGCACGTAATATATATATGAAAAATACGATACATGTACAGACGAGACCACGACTATTCTAAAGCTTGCCTTAAACTCAGTTTAAAATCAGTTTAAAACAGGTGGGAAAGGAAGAAGCAGCCAGGATTTTATGTTTCATTGGCTTAAACAGGCTATTAAATAAAAGGGATGAGTTTATTTGGGTTTGAGTGTAAATTACTTTTATGTGGATTTGACAGCTCCACTTTATAGCTCTCTCAGCTGTATATTCTGGTGCTACGCCTGTGCTAGATCATTGCACTCTTCCTAAATCTAACTAGTTCCTGAACTCCTTGCCTCTGAAACCTTGCTCACATATGGCTTACTACATCCAGATCTTTCCTCCTCTCAGTTTCCACCAAACTGCTTCTTTTACCGTCAGGATCTCAAAATCCACACTGGAACCAAAAGCATTGACATGTTCAAAGGGTTAAATATGGGTGATCTTTCAACAAAAAGGGGACTTCTAAAGTGATCAATATATATATTAAAAATGTTTTAATGTAGTTGTTTGTTGATGGCATCAAGCGTTGGTATGGAGTGGTGCAAGGTGGCCCTGTACTCCGTTATCTCCTTTGGGATCTCCTGTTTGGTCTGTAGACCTTTTATCTCCCCATTTCTTCCCCAATTTAGACCGTACGTTTGGTTCCCAGCAAGCCAACCCAGAGCCACCAGCACCAGTTCCCCTTAATATGGTTTAATAGTGGAGTTCACTTACAGTATAGGTCAGACAGAAGGAGAGACGAGCAATAATAGTGATTTTCAGTAAACATACAGTTTATTACACTGGTACCAGTCACCTATAAATAATCTGTTTAAATTACTACAATAATACATAGAATACCAATAATGAAATAATATTGGTCTATTATATTCCTATAAACGTAGCTGTTATTTATCTATACTGATACTACTACTAATGTTAATAGATTATCTAGTAAACTCTCACACAGCAGTGTATTCTATACCTACAGTACTGTAAATAAGCGATTAGTCCATATCAAGCAATGTCAAAGTTGAATCTTAACTTCTCACTGGTCAACTGTTATAATGTCACATGGCCAAGACTTGGGTGAAATAGCGCTATTTACTGCTGAGGTCTAATGCCTTCTCTGTATGAGGGGTTCTGATAATACAGCCTTTTAACACCACACTAGCCTTTATTCCATCTAACAAGAGGTTGCTGGAATATACAGTATTTGGGTTTAGGGTGCAGCCCAGCTCATCTTTTCCTGGATAGTACAGCGAAGGCCCCCGTGAAATCTAGAGGTCCACCTGAAGAGACTAGGGGGCCTATGCAGAGAGCAGCGCTATTTCGAAATTCGCCATTTTTTGGAGAAAATCGCGCAGAAAGCAGCAGAAAATGGCGAGTTCCGAAAAACGCGCCAATTTTTCTTTTCTATTTGTAAAACTCGCCTCGCGGCTGGCGAGAACCTCAATCTCGCCAGTTTTAAAAATATCCGTATGCAGAGAGGCGCGAACGGCATCTAGCGGCTGTTCGCGCCAATAAAATTGCGCGATTGTCTCCGTTTTGCCTCGCCAAAAAAAACTGCCGCTCGCGGCCATTGCAAAGGGGGAAAAAAAGGCGCGAATTTGTTTTAACACATTTCTGAAGCGCGCATCTCGCCAATTTAAACTCGCCACACGCATCCATGTTAAACATAGCAGAATTCGCACTTTTCTGCATATGGAGATTAAAACTCTCCAAAAAAGCTACTTTTTAATAAATTCGCCAATTTTAAAATTCGCTGCTCTCTGCATAGGCCCCTTAGTCTCGTTTTACCATGAACCGGCCAATCCACCACACATCTATCGGTGAGGTGGGGGTGCTGCAAGGGAGCCTAGGTTGTTAACTCTTCCCTTAGGGAGTGCTGAGGGGGTGCCTTCCCCTATCCCACCCCCGTCCTCCTGTGCCTGCTCATTCTCCATATTTACTCCCGTTTACTCACCGGTAGAAAGGTGGTGATGACATTTGCTGCTGTTATAAGCTTGAGATGTGTATATATAATATAACTTTTCTTGCAATGTTTACATTTTCACAATGTATTAGGCTTCTGGTTTTAACTGCAGCCACACATAGCACACACAGTGCTCATAAATGTTAACCCCTTAGGCGCACCCCATGTTGTTGCCTATATTATTGTAGTGTTTGTATATCTTTATTTATATAGCGCCCACAGTACCCAGCGCTTTACAAAAAGATATTGAATTATAAATCAGTGTAATTTATTAAGTGCAACAAACATTTGAGGTAATATTTTCAAAAGGGCGTAGACCTACTTTAAAACCAATTATCTAGTAAAGTGATAGTCCTAATTTCACCCGTTGCCCTGGAAAATCCCTGCCCCAGAGATTTTACAGTTTGGCTTCCTCTTTTCTCTATGCTGTGGGAGAAATAGAAAAGACACAGTATAAAATTGGTAGTGTAGGACATGCAGGTAGGGTTACCTTGATGTGGTTGTAGGCAAAGGCCACAGCAACGTTGGAGACTCTCGACGTGGTATGGGCCAGTCGGGAGTCAAATCGTGATTATTAATAGAAGTTATGGCCTTGTTCCTCCAGCACGGTGTCTCTTGTCTTCGATCCCCAGCAGGGGCCTATTGGGCCTACCACAGCCATGAGCTTGACATTCAGTGGCTGCAATTTTGGGGGGGAAGAAAAGACATGTGAAGCGTTAGTCAGGTGTGTGGTGAATTAAATTGAATCCCTTGAGTGTCATAAAGTGTCCTTTCAAGTTTTATGAGATATTAAAAGTCATGAAAAATTAAGTTTTGCAAAAGCTAAGATGTAATTTAGACACGGATTTCTGAAAAACCATCTGACTTTAAATACTGCAACGTGTCACACTTTATTGTCATTATAACTCTGTGCCTAGGACATACTTGAAAAACGAGAGGTGACTCTCAATGTATTACTTCCTGGTAAGTGCAGACGTTATGTGATTAGATGAGTAATTCAGCAAGTGTTTGGCGTCGTGATGGGCTATTGTACTCACGGAGAAGGTATATTCAAAGCAGTTGGCAATTGGGTTGCCACCTTGAAGATGTCTATGATCTGTGCCCCCAGGCGATATTCCGACAGCGTATGTGTATAGAGAGAGGAGGAGACTACATAGTGCATCATATGAAAAAGTTTATATATAGAAAACACAATAAAATGCGCACTTACAATTTGCACAAAGATAAAAAGCATGTAATCACATAAGTGTAATGGAGGGTGTCCCGAAACAGCTCACCGCCTCCTTCTGGTCAGTCTTCTGGCTTCCCGCGGCTCTGTGTCCTGGACCGGAGCTTTCCTTTTGCGCGCCCGTCTGCAAGGTGTGACGATACTGCATTCGGAGCTGGTTTCTACGATCCTCTCCAAACCAAAATTGGTCCCAGGTAACTCTACGCGTTTCGCCCAGCTACCAAACTGTTTCTCGGCTTCGTCGGACTCCGACGAAGAGAGAAACAGTTTGGTAGCTGGCGAAACGCGTAAGTTTACCTGCGGACCAATTTTGGTCTTGGAGAGGATCCGTATAAACCAGCTCTGCAATTCAGTGACGTCACACCTTGCAGACGGGCGCGCAAAAGGAAGCTCCGGTCCAGGACACAGAGCCGCGGAAGCCAGCAGACTGACCAGAAGGAGGCGGTGAGCTGTTTCGGGACACCCTCCATTCACATTATGTGATACATGCTTTTTATCTTTGTGCAAATTGTAAGTGCGCATTTTTATTGTGTTTTCTATATATAAACTTTTTTCATACTGATCGCACTATGTAGTCTCTCCCTCTCTCTATACACATACCGCTGTCGGAATATCGCCTGGGGGGCACAGATCATAGACATCTTCAAGGGTGGCAACCCAATTTGCCAACTGCTTTGAATATACCTTGCTCCTGTGAGTACAATAGCCATACGAGCCAAGACACTGCTGAATTACTCATCTAATCACATAACGTCTGCACTTATATATATATTTTGTTCTCTTATCTTCCCTTATGCTCCCCCTGGATGTTTTGAGCAATACTTAATCCTTGGAACCCGTGAAACAGGTCCCACCAGTGAGGTTTGAGCAAGGGGTTGGGTACCCATTTCTCTCAATCACTTTTCCACTTAATATTTATTGGTTTCATCTGACAAGTAGCGCCTGTCTTTTACCTTTATCTACACAATTACTTCCTGGTAAAACATTTTATAAACAAATAAAATCCTGAATGTGCAGTAATATCTCACACAGGGCCTTGTACCATTCAATCAGTTACTATTACGAGAGTGGCTTCCGGACGACTGGAAATGTGCTCAGTGGTTGCAGAGGCTAGCAGTAATGATTTGAAAAAGATCTACATTTAGTAAACAATGGGTCAATGCTATTTGTACTGTAGTTTAAAAGGGTGTCAGGAATATTAAGGCTGTAATAATAGAAAGCGACAAAAACCTTCTAAAATAAAAATGTTCAAAAAGTAGTGGTACTCTGTTGGGTAATAAAATAGTGGTACCTCTTAGTATAATGACCTGCTGACAAATGTGAAGGCTAGGCATGATGAAATTTGACGACTGTGATGATTGCAGCACTGTTGTGCTTGCGATTCCTGCTCAGCAGGATTTTGATGCTGTTGGAACCTCCATGTGATCAGCGTCTTCATACGGTAGCAACCTTTCCTTTGCAGAACATCACATTGATGACTGTACCCTGCGGCCACGCCTTCTCTGGAGATGTCCACAATGTCCCACATGACAAATTATTCACACGAAGGTTGAGTGAGCACAGTCAGTGTTGGGATACTTTGACAATAATTGTAGTCATGTACAGCACAAAAAAAAAATCATTAAATGATTGTGTCAGAGTTCATAAGGAACAGAACATTCTAGGAACAGAACAGACCTAAGAACAGGCGACCCAGTATAAAAAGAACCACTGAAACAGAAAGTGATGTATTTATTGTAACATGTCAGAATAGATGTCACAGAGAAGAGGGTTAATAGGTGCTATCAGTGTTGCAGTGATATTTATTGACAAATGCTCTGCCATACTCTAAAACTCACTGGGAACTTAGTATTTAAGTGGTTGGGAATTTGGAAGTAGAAATAGTGCAAAATAAATACTAAGATGCCTTCAAAAGGTGAAGGAGAAATGTGAGCATGTTTGAAATTGTTCACTGCAAGAGGAGTTTTCAGGACAAGCAGGTGTCAGTCTTCAGACACATGGGCACTGATTGTATGCATTCTGTTTTTCTCCAGTGAAGACTTCTGCCTAGCAATGTGCAGTTGTTTAACAAACCTGTTTTTTTCTCGCGGCTTACTGGCAGTTACACACGTGCTGTGACAGAAATATATAGCAAACTCAGAATATGGGAAAACCCGGCCATAAACAAATGTCTCAAGAAGACCCCTTCCAGCCTATTGTGAGAATGGAAAGTAAAGTGTCTTATGGTATAGCACTGGTTAATAAATATTGCCCTAAATCAGATCCATACATTTGCTTTTACTATAGCCATTGGGGAATTTCCATGTTTTAATTAACAATTTTTGACTTCACAACTACCAAGTGCTTTGTAAGCAAGTATGTGGGTGTGGTGTGAGCAAGGGCTGTGTCTGTCCTTGGACTGGTTAATGCCAGCAGAATTGACTTAATATAGGTCACATTTGTATAAACGAACATGGCAACATATTGTGTTTACAAAGTAACCACAAAACCTTGACTGAACTAGTTCAGTAAGAATTTATAAACATTGAAAAGAGAACAAGAATAAACTACAGTAGGAAATTGCATGCAGAGCTGGGTGTCCAAGAGATACGTCGGCGAAAAAGTTTTTTAGGAAGTACAAAGCTCCTGGCTATAAATTGTGCTATATGTTACTGCACCAATGTAACAAAATATAGACATTTAGCAGGCTTAACTGTTGTCTCAGATACCTCAATGTACCTGAACACGCCTCAGGATATTCCATAGGAGTCCATGGCAATGTTTCTGCAGAACACTGCAGTATGCCCAGGCCTGCCCTAAAAAAACCCACAACATATTTAAGACTGCAATACATGTGTTGTCCATGAGCTTTCAAATGAATATTTTCCCATGCTTAGATGTGAACCTGAAGAGGCTGTTGCTCTGTACACGTAGAGCGACATTTATATATAAGGTTCATGCTAGGACAATCAATATATAAAAATCTGCAGAACGTTAGAGCAGCAAGCCAAGCTGGATGGTCCCCGTCCCCCCCTTTGATTTAAAAAAATATATGTAGGATTGAAGGCGGGGGGTCTCCGGAGCGGAACCCCAAAGGGGGCGCCAGTAGCCGCTCTGGGTCACTAGCTGGGGTTCACGTAATGGCTGCTTTTCAAATCGCCTGCGCCCAATGACCCAATAGGAAGCCGTGACGTCATTCGGTGCAGCTTATTATTGCCCACATGACGCGGGTGCTTTAAACTTGTAGGAGATACCGGCACTCCCTTCGGGGGTAAGTATCTCTGGGGGTCCTCAGAGCTGAGACTAATAACGTTCAACACCGGGGACACCCTGCTTCAATCCTGTATTTTTTTAATGGCCTGCTTGGATTGCTGCCTTCATGTCCCTCTGTGATCAGCACTTGCTACAGGGCTAGACCCCTATACTAGAGAGATAATTTTAGATGATAATATATCATTATTATTTTTAATTATATGTAAACCCATGCTAATATTAACATGACTGTGAAACCGTCACAACCCCTGTTACTGTCAGTTACATACCTATATAATAATTTCCTTAGTACATAAGTCCCAAAGAGTGTGGCAATAAACATTTGAAAGTTTACAAGGAAAAAAAATGCGTGTATCATTATTTTTTTAGAATACGAATATTTGTTGAGTTCACAAACTTTGATGTGAAGGCTAGTGAAAACGTGCAGTAAAAGTTGCCAAATTTAGAGAATCATGAATTTCTATGGGAAAATTTGCAATGCTGACATTTTGGCAAAGTTGCGCTTATTTCAGAGGCATGGCACCATTTAATAATTCTGCTCAATATGCTTTAGGTGAGGCAAAGGGGTACTGTATGCAGAGAGCCCAGCAATTAAGGCGTATGAACTAGTTACTATGCAATGTACAGTATGTGGGACTGCACATCACAGCTCAGATGCTGGTATCCTAACATTACATGTTCTCAATTATGTTCTTAGAAATACTGTACATACAAATGTAATCAATAGGAGACTTTCTAAAGACTTGCTATTGGTTGACTAATCAGATCACTTTGACAGAAGTCAAAATTAGACAATGGCAGGGGCTCCCGAGTTTCCACTAACCCCCTTCTTTCACACCTCCTTGTTCTCAACACCCTCACAATGTATTTATCTTCCCCCCTGTCTCTCACTCTTCCCCCTCTCTTCCTCTCTGCCCACCTCCCCCATCTCTCACTCCTCCACCTCCTCACTCTTCTTCACTCCCTCTCTTATAGCCCCTCTCTCCTCTTAAACTCTACCCCCCTCCGCTATCCCTCAATTACCCCCTCTAACTCAATCCCGCTCCATCAATTCCCACTCCCCCCCTGGCCACATTCACACACAGCACCCGCTCACACAATAAAACTCCCAAAACACACAGCCCCCCACACCATACACAAAAGAATACCCCCCTACACGCACACACACACACAATATAACCCCCCCCCACACACACACACACACAATAATGCCCCCACACACACAATCGTAATAATACCCACCCAAACACAACCACAATAATACCCCCTCACACACAATGTCCTCCAACAATCAATAATAACCCCTCACACACAATCAATAATACCCCCACACACCATCAATAATACCCCACACACACAATCAATAGTACCCCCCACACAATAAATAATACCCCCCTTCCCAAACACAATCAATAATACCCCTCGTCTCA
This sequence comes from Ascaphus truei, assembly GCA_036426205.1. Taxonomy (NCBI): domain Eukaryota; kingdom Metazoa; phylum Chordata; class Amphibia; order Anura; family Ascaphidae; genus Ascaphus; species Ascaphus truei. The sequence goes on from WSYH01005451.1 coordinate 37,138, forward strand.
CATAATCAGTAATACCCCCTCTCCCCACACATAATTCACTTACTTTGGGGTACGTGTGTTTTGGCGCAATGCTCTGCTTTTTGTATTTTTTATCTCTGCTGCTTCATGTGTACGAAGGCTATCAGAGAAGTTTTTTTTCCATCTGGTGCGATTGATAAGCATAGAGGTTTATACTAGGGCTTGATACACTGTTTCGCACAAATGAAGGGGAAAAAATGGGCAAGAATGTGATACATTCGATCATAATATGTGGGCCAGGTAATTCCTCATATTGACAACACCTAAATCATATAACAGGTAACTTTATAGTGTGGTGGCATTAAAAGGGGTCAAATGAAAATGCCTCTTTTTGCCCTACTTTTGCTCCAAATTCTGCTTGGATACATCTCGTACAAAACATTCTGGACAATGCTTGAATTGTGTGTGTTCGTTTCTCAATGAAATAGGCAGATTTTAACTGAAAAATCAGAATCTTAGAACAAGACAGTCATAATAAAAAAACAATACAATACTTTCTAAAATACTATGTATTTGTATTTCTTGCATAATTATTATACATTAAGTAGAAATTGCCGTCTTAGACCAGTAGCGATAGTGCAGAGTAAAGGAGTACCTCCGTATTAGGTGATACTTGTTTTATTAGGACTAACAATAGATATTATAAGACACGTTTTCAAGAGTTCTCGCACTTCCTCAGGTCAGCGATACTGATTTACAGACTATTCCAGGAGTTAAACTCAGATGAAAAAAAAGTAAAACAGGATAGCCATCTAAGGCAAATGATGTAGAGAAAGAATAAACAGACGGGGGAATAACTGGATAAATGGGACAGTGAGACATACTGTACTGTAGGACCATCCATCCATCAGCAGTGTGGAGGGGTGGGAGGGGGTTAATTGTAAAATTCACAGCGAGCCAGGGAGAAACATTACTTAAAAAGATGGTAGTGGGAAGAGAGGAGAACTCTCGAAACCTTGTCTTATAATATCAATTGTTAGTCCAAATAAAAAAGGTATCGCCTAATACTGAAGCATTTATACGTATTATACCAACTTCTACCATCAACAGCAACCTAAATGTAACAAATCCAAGCTTAAAAGATTAATTGTTATTGATACAAGTGTAGCCCCGGTGCCCTCCGGCTCCCAGAGCCCCCCTCCTTTGGATCAGCCCGGTCGCGGGTGCCGCCGGAGCCAGCGACGGACCCGCCGGCTGTTTCCAAAGGTGGGGGCCGGAGCAGGGAGCGGTCCGAGCCTTAGGAGGCTCGTCGGCGCACCTGGCTAGCGGGGGGCGCCATTATCGCTGCGCGCGCATGCGCAGTGATCGCGCATGTGCAGATAGGATACAGGAGTTGCGGTTTCCATTAGGGAGTCACGCATGCGCAGGAGAATCGCGCACGCGGCCCCAATGTAGGAATAGCCTCCTTGGGACTACAATTCCCAGGAGGCTAAGGGTGGAAGGCACTAGTTGCCTCAGCACGGCCAATAGGGCTGGGGGGTTGCCCTGTCAGGGATATGGAATACATTTCGCGGGGTTTTGAGGAGAGAGTCAGTCAGCTCCAGGAGCAGCTAGGGGAAGGAGGTAGGGTGCAGGAGTCAGTGACTCCCTGCACTAGGCCAGCAGCCCCCGAGGCCCCAGATAGCCCTGAGCCACCCAGTAGTGTGAGTTGTGTCAGGGACCCTGCCCCTTACTATTCAGAGCCAGTTAGGGACCCAGCAGACGCGGCGCGTTCATCCAGAGGTTTGGGCTCAGACTTTCGCTGTTGCTGCAGCAGCCATCTGGGTGGGATCGCCCCGGACGGTAGTTCCTCTATTCATCTACCATCGGATCCTTTGCGAAGCTCGCAGGCCCGGACACTGGAGTGCTCGGCAGGTAACCCTCACCAAGTGCACCAACGATACTATATTAGATTCACACGGGACCAGTGGCTGCGCAGTCACACATATCTATCTCACTTGAAGGGTGGGGGACATATTGTGTGGGGTTACTGGACACGGGGTGGGATCACCTGGTGAAGGGGGTAGCGTCCTGCGAGACGCAGTAGTTAGTGTCTCCTCTAGGGAGGGACACCTGTTGATTATATGCATGAGTACGGTTGCACTAGTAAAGGCATTGGTTGTTTTACATACTGTGTGTTGAGTGATATATATAGTGTCCTGCGAGGAACCACTCCCCCTCTGGTGGGAGCCATCGCAGGTGGAGGCGCTGCACCGAGTACGAGGTTACTCATATTATACTTGCCCCAGGTTCCCCGTGGCGGAAGCTCAGCCCTCCTGTGAGCCTAACAGGTAAAGCACCACACCTGGTAGCATTAGGTTCTCCGCACCTACACTCTATCTGCGATTGGGTGGGGGAATACCCGTTACACAAGTAAAACCGAATGCTAAAAACACATTTAGGTTGCTGAACACAGCTTGTAAAAATATATATTTTTAAATAAATAAAAAATCTATATGAAGTACAGATGCAGCCACCAGTATCCGATGACTTGCCTGGGAAAATACTGTGGCTATCTGTGGCTATCTCACAGTAAATGCTGCAACATTTTGGTGAGATTTTGCAGCCAAACTAATAGCCCATTGGATTAACACAGCGTGGGCCCCAGCAGTCACACTCAGTTTGAATGGGAACTGAATGGGACCTTCAGGGACCCTCACTGTGTTAATCCGATGGGCCATTATTCTGGCTGCAGAAATCTCACAGAAATGTTTCAGTTTAGTGGGAGATTGCATATACTGTATTAGGTATACAGACAGCATTGACCAACGAGTATACACTCCTGTATATGACACTATTATTACCCTGGTGTTTTGACTCTGGTTACTAAATATGCATAAGAAATGTGTTTAGCTCATGAGCGTCATATGTCCGAATTATACGCAGGAGTGGAAGGGGTTAATCTCAGACATTAGTCACTGTAGATATTACTAAGGTCTACACTATACCCAATCCTTACTCCAATTGCTCCTCCTAGGGGTTTAGTTCATACCTATATTTTTATCCATTTGAGTGTAATTATTATTACAAATATGTATTAAAACGTTTTTGTTTTTTGCGCCGCTTTCCCTTTTGTTTCTGGTATAGGGGATTTACCTTATAGCCTAAGAAACGTATACGCTTGGTTTAGAGTGCATCTTTAGGGGTATCTTTGAACTTCTTCGTTCATTCTCTGTAATATATGTATTAACCCCCATTGCACCTACCTTTTTAAGGACCTTTCGGTTTAATAGGTGAGCAGTTCTTTACTCACCTTTTGTACTTGGTGATTGCCCCAGATTTTCCAAGGTTAAGCCATCGGATACTGGTGGCTGCATTGATTGTAACTTGGAAGTTGAACAGCCCAGATATCAGACTGTTTGTTATGAATAGTTTGTAATCAGCTCTTCATTTAATACATTTTCTTATTGTGTATGCTTTTCATATGATGTAATCACGCATGTTTTATCACTGTTTTAATATCATGTCTACATAAGCAATATACAACATAAAATAAAAAAATGTGACTTCAGAAGAAAAAAAACTGAACGTATCAGCTGTAACTAAAACCGATACCCATTTCTCTGCAGAGAGCTCTTGGATACAACGTGCCGCATTGCCAACACACTGAAGAAACATGGCGTGCAGAAAGGGGACAGAGTGGCTATTTACATGCCCGTTTCACCCATGGCCGTGGCTGCCATGCTGGCTTGTGCCAGAATTGGGGCTGTACACACTATTGTCTTCGCTGGATTCAGTGCTGAATCTTTGGCAGGAAGAATCAATGATGGTAAGTAAGTTCTTTGTAGTAGGTCGCTGTGTATTAGGGAATCTAGCAGAGAATGAGCTTGTAAATGCATTGAAGTGCAACGGGTGCAAGACGCGTTGGAACTAAAGTGGTACCTTGCGGTTGTATGAATCTTTATACGTAGGTACTTTATATGCGTACATACAGATAAGTATGAATGTAATTATTTATTTTCTATTCAGCTTTGGCTTCTTGAGTTCACAGCTAGTCATTCATGATTCTATTTTGGTACATGGATTTGGTGTGTCATCATATCAGAGAAATGCAGGGTAATTCAAGTCACAGAGACACCCCCAGCTATCATATAACTTGTGCTTTCATAAGCAAGTCACTCTGGTCATTTAGGAACAGTTTTTTTTTTCTCTTAGAAATTATGCAATAAGGATTTTATCACGTCATAGACCACAAAACCTTTGTGTCTCTGGGATGAATTGGTAGCCATATTTATACCCAATTTAAACCCTTAAAGACACGTGAATGTGCTCACAAGTGATATTCTTTATTGGCTATATGCTAATGGTGTATATATATATATATAAATAAATGTAAATACAACTGTATGCTCATCTGCATGTCTTAGGCAGGTCTGCAACCCCGCCTTCCCCCATTATCACCCAGCACACAGCACTTCCACTGCAGCAAGGGATTCTAGGAAATGACATGCAAATGTGCACACAGTGCCACTTTTTGCTTCAAAAACCATTTTAACATGGTTCCCTATATATATATATAGAAACCCTGTCTTCCCATAAGAGAAGGCACAAAAGCAGCAACACTCAGATATAGCAAAAAGACATGTATTAGCAGTGACAAAACAGCACACTATAAACCCAACGTTTCGGTCCTGGCAGGACCTTCCTCAGGGGGGTGCCACCAGACAATGACACCCAGAGAACATATATACCCCATAGTTCACCATGTGAGGACAATTAGAGGCAGCTAATTGTACAATTCTGGAGCTCCACGAGTGCAATCAGTGTATGAGGTAGTACGGCGGCCATCTTGGAAATCAGGAGACAGAGCAATGTATGCTATCGCACATGTGCAGATGAGTACAGGCTCCCCCGGTGGACAAAAAAATCCTAGCGTCCAATGTTGCTAGGAAACGCATGTGTGGCGTCATAAAGTCCTGGGAAGTCAGCTCAAAGTAAAGTTGCGCATGTGTAAGGCTCTGTGACAGCACCAGAACGTCACGCCGATCTGGTACCCCAATCAGTGTCAATTGCATCAGCGTGGCAGCTCCCTAAAGAAAATGACAGTGAAGGAACAAGTGAATCAACACATAAAGGTAATAAAAACAATTTCCAGAGCTGAGGGTGACTGTTTAGATGGCAAGGGGAGGGAGGGCAAGGATAGGGAGGGTATAGGATAATTGAATCTTTTAATTAGTGGTATATGTTTAATAATTTTTTATATTTTGTTATTGATTTATTTCTTCTTGAGTTTATATTTATTTTTATACTATGATACAAGTGTATTACTGGGGTCTTCTGCAATCCATAATTATTTACAATCTAGACATTGTTTGTATTTAATTACATCTAGGCTCATTATTATGGGCGTAATTATCACAAATTGATGTACCAATCGGATTGTAGACACTCCAGTATATATATCTAGCCATCACTGTTCATGAACAAATCCCTTTGATAAAGTTGCATTATTGTGACGAAACACGTCAGGGACGTAAATTACGACATTACGTCATCACGTTGTCTGCATGCTTTACGGCCGGAGCGTGCAGGAGCAGTATTGAGGCCTACTCTGATGACACATTGCGTGGAGGACTTCATTTGATTGCGAAAAGGACGGACACTGTCGGATGCACTGCCCAAGGGTTACAGTTGAATTTAACACGTCACGGGACGGTTCCTGCATCGGTGGTGATAATTTTGTCACAAATTGCTTGTATATCACTTATACTTTGTAAGTGTTTTTAATCCCCCCCACCAATCCCCCCCTATCATTAAATGTACAGGATTACACTATGGGGCGTGCGCTCTCTGTTTTCTTTTATTATCTAATATATATATATATATATATATAATCTCAACGAGTCTCCGGAGCTGAACCGCATTAATTTCAGCTCTATGGATCCCCCTGCTTCTGGAAATACTTACCTCCGAGGTAGGTGCCGGGAGCTACTCTGTCTCACCAAGCAGGGCTTTAAAGTTTTAAGCTCCCACGTAACATGGGCCAATAGGAAGCCGCACAGATGACGTCGCAGGTTTTTATTTTATTAAGCGGGGCTACCCCATAAGACGCCTTGAATGGGCCAGAAGGTGCCTTAAGAAGGTATTTTAAATGCTTGTAAAATGCTACCTAGCGATCACAATTTCACAGGGTAATTGTTCAATTACTGACTTCAAAATGGTAATTCATCATTAACCTTTTGGAAAACCTATCGTGAACTACCCTTTTATAATCATTTTATTTGGAGAAGTAATGACATGAGATTCCATATATAATTATACAGTATGTACCATCTTCTCTAATATTGAGCCTGTGTTTTAGATTGTTTAGTTGAGTGTATTAACTTTTAATAGAGGGTTGGCAAGTAATCAATACAACTTGCTGTATCATAGGGCAATAGCATTAAATGTGATCTGTTTCCAAATTGCCTGTCTCAATAGCCAGTTGCAAAGCAGTCATTACATTCAACCAGGGAGTGAGGGGCGGACGAGTTACAGAGCTCAAGAAGACGGTGGATGAAGCTGTCAAGAGTTGCCCTTCAGTCAAGCATGTCTTTGTGGCTCAGAGGACGGACAACAAAGTCCACATGGGTAATCTTGACATATCTCTTGAAGAAGTACGTCAATTAAATATGTACTTGTGCTAATAATCATAGCAGGTATTTGTTTTTTTTGTGAGCAAAAAGGTATACTGTATTATCTGTAGGTGGTGGCAAACATGGAACTCCAATAAGGTACCATTACCAATTGGCTGAAAGTCTATTGAGAATGTGTATGATGGTTAAAAGCAGCAGTTCAAGCAATATCCTACTTGTATGGTGTTTAAAAAAAAAATCAGTTCTGTACTATGAGAAAATACTTGTAGCATTTAAAAAAAATGTTTTAAAGACATTTTGAATGTTTCTAAAGTAGGAAGCATTTCCAAAGTGACAGCCCCTTCAATGAAAAGATAGGCTCGGGCCCTTGAGCCCCGCCCTCTCTAGTAGTGCACCAATTGTATCTAGTAACTGCCCAGTCTATCATATTCCCGGACTACATTGTGCAAGAACTGAATTAAATAACCCTGAGCAAGCGATTGATTACAGGAGAACGTATAGATCTGCAGTTTAGCTAATCATTTGTCAGTGTACAGACTGTATTGATGCACTTATTGAATGAGAAACAAATATATATATTTTTTTTAAATGGCAGCTTGAACTGCAGCTATAAGCCCAGTATAATTTAACAGCAAAAAATAATTAAAATCTCAATGTAGTCCAAATTCACTTAACCCAATTCTCCTGATATCATAATGGATGTACAGTATATCGTATTTTACTGCAATGCAACAGTCTCATTTTTTCCA
>WSYH01000565.1:0-23441 GCA_036426205.1 Ascaphus truei
CCCCCCCCCCACGACCCGTTTGGCCACGCCCCCCGCTACTACTGAAGTTTCCTGTAGACCGCAGATCGCGGTACAGCGAGTTGCACGCGCCGCCGGCAAGCAAGCCAGCCGTGCGGACGCGTGCAACGGGACCTTAGCCTTATCCACCAGCCTGCTGCAGAACTGGAGGACAGAACCTCAGAAAGGAGACAGAGATACAGCATGGAGGAAAATAGCGCAGCCAAGAAAAAAGGTTCCCCTGCAAGATCCCCGCACCGCTGAGATGGGCCGGGCTGCAAGGAAATAAGTATTGCATTCATAAAGGGACTAATGTGATCTGGTTACAGAGAGATGGTACAGGCATAAAATCATGTGAATGTTGGGAGAAAAAGGTGTTTATACAAGGATTGTTGCATTTAGCGATATTAAGTTGATAAAGTTCAAAAGCAATTGAGGGTTTATTTTGCTAGGAGAACAGTATATGTCTTTAAAAAAAAAAAAGCTGTTGTCTAATTGGTACATGTTACAAAAAAAAAAGTTAAGAAAACCTGTTTTGAAAAATATGAATGAGAGTGGTGGGGTAAACGGAGGAGGAAGCAGCGGGGAGCTGGGATGAGGCTAAAATGTCACTTCTGGAAAAAAGGAATGTCATTAATCTATATGTGTTTTATGGTTTATTTTTTATATTCTGAGTTATACATGTACTATTTGAAATGTTTTTCACTGGTCGGAAATATTGTGATAGAGAAAAAAGAAACAACAGGCAATCACGGTAAAGTAAGGTTCTTTAAGTCATTATATACATTATGTAAAGGCGTGCTAGACAATATCAGTTTAACAACTAACCAATGATGAGACTGGTTTCATGGAATGTTAAGGTATTAACTCCCCAATTAAAAGGAACAAAATATTAAAGCATCTTAAGCGTTTAAAAGCGGATATAGAACTTATTCAGGAAACACATCTAAACAGGGAGGAGAGTAAGAAATTCCAGACTAGCCAAGTAAGTGAATGCGTATTCTCCCCAGCAGTGGGAAAGAAAGGGGGGGGTAGCGATTCTGATAAGCAAAACACTACCATATGAGCTTATATCAACTTGTAGTGACACAGAGGGAAGGGAGGTACAGTGTGTTCTCAAGTGAGTGGAAGGTCCCAAAGGGAGAACCGGGCACAGCAAACCAAATGAACTGGTAGAGGCAGGATTCAAAAAATCAAAAAATAAAGTTTATTAACTTAAAAATAAGTACATGGACAGTCTTGGCAGGTACTCTGATGCGTTTCACGCGCAGACTCAGGAATCCCAAGGTTTGCTGAAATTATACTCCTGGCAGCTAGAACGTCTATAATGGTGCAATGGGTGAAGTATGACCCTCCAAACTTGGAAACGGTTAAAACATCTCACTCAGCTAATGACCTTAGATAAAATGGAAACGGAGACCAATAAGGAACAAAAAACTGAGAATTTCTTTACAATATGGGAACCCTGCAGTATATTGACTCCCTACCACAGAGTGAAAAAGACCAAATATATCAGGCTTTCGCACACACATCCTGGAGTCTCTTGCTGCAAATTGCACAAGGTAATAGATGAGGTAAACAGAGGGAGAAAAGAACCAGGTTAAACAAGTATCAAGACAGGAGAACAGTATATCTGAACCTAACGCCTGTAATATGTGTCTGACTAAAGTCATGTTTTGTACATTCTGTGAGTTAATTATTTAATTTAAAAATTGTGCATTTTTGAGTTAAGTTTGAGCATCTGATTTATACCTTTTTACTTATATATTTTTTTCTTTTAAGTATAATTTAAACATGGAAAATTGTAAAGATGTGCTGAAATCTGTCATGTTTACCAGCAATGTTAAAAAAATCAATAAAACGAACGATGAGAAAAAAAAGGCATCCATTCACACAGCGCAGACGGAGGGAGCTAACTTAGGTTAGGAGTATGCAAGCGCTATGAAATTTGGTGGGAATGCTGCTGGGGTCTCAACAGTAAAGCAGTTATGTTTTCCATGTTATTAACTTTTATAAAAAGTAGTGACTGAAAGTCCCCCTCTTTTTGTGTATTAAAATTATAAAGAGCAAGGGCATTTACATTCAAGCAGGTGGAGCAGCGGAACCACTTGGTTCACAAGTACAGTGATTCCCAGAGGTATGACCAGCCATTCCGGCCGGTGAGTCATGCATCAACTTAAGTCAGGACTTCTAAGACATCACGTGGAGATGACTCCAGAATGTCTCGGAAAGACAAGACTTAAAAAGGTACCAACACTTTAAAGTGTTAAGTGAAGGGAAGTAAATATAAACAGGTTTTACTGCCAGATGTCCAGAAATCGGCAGCCAACATGTGGCCATGGAAGTAGGCTTGGTTAGGTATGCTAAGTGGCTCAGGCACAAAGTTGACGCATGACCGCAGCATACCTTGAAGCCTCTGCCCTGCTCCATGAAGTATGGGCAAACCTTGCCAATAGGTGGGAGGCGTTGTTCCCATGCAGGGATTGGCTGCACATACTGATAGGACTTTGATGCTTTAAAAAATCTGTGCAGCCAATCGGGTTCAATCATGTGAAGAGATACGTTGTGCGGTACAAAGACTAATCCATTGTAACTAATGATTGTACCCCGCTTCAAGAGTTCGTTAAAACTAAGGATTTTCAAACGAATCCTGCAAGGGCAAAACGAAAAGATTACCTGCGACGGAGTAAGAGTTGTTGCAGGCAGCGCCACTAGCCAAAGACTGTTTCACGGCTCTATTTGCGCACCAACCCCGCTCCTGGGAATTGGTGCCTAGAGACTTTATTTCGGTGAAGTTTGTTCCGGAAACATTTTATTTAGTTTGCCTCATCCCAGTAAGTGTTTATTTGTGTTATTTTGTAAATCAAGCTGTGTGTATTTCTCATGTAAATAAATCACAATTTATTTTATCTCACGTTTTGCTCAATCAAAGGATCCGGGTATTTTTGTGTTAAAAGCATTGGTCTCCCGTGACAGTCACTGGGTCAAAAACATCTGATACTTCTGGGGATTCCCAAAGAACCGTTCTGGTGATGCTAAATGGTTTTCAAAGGGAAAAGCAATGCAAGGTGGGTAGTGTTCCCCTGGGTGCTTCTGAGCCAGGGGGTCCCCATGAAATAAACTTGGGGGAAGTGGGAATAGTCTGTGGTACCATATGTGAGGGTGACGGTGTACCCAGGGCATTAATAAAAGTATTTGGCCCGGCTGGGTGCCCCTGAACCAGATTGAGAATTGTAGAGTGTCAGCTCTGCAACCCAACCAGGGTAATAATACTGCAAATGTATTTAAAATACCATGTATCAACTGTATAAGCCATGTAACAGGGTCCCCTGAGTCATAGTGGGTAAATGTAAAGTGTCGGCTCTGCAGCCAACTAAGCGCTGCACTCCTTTAAAATGTGTCAGAATTGTCTGTGTGCCTCCCACCAGGGATAAGGTGGCAAGGATCATATCATGTTTTAAATGTATGGATTATTGTAACAATGTTTTTCTGAATAAGAGGAAAAGAAAATGGTTTGTTACATACCCCAAGGGTTATATGTTTATTACAGAAAGGAATTAATTTAGTATGGATAAAAATCCATTTGCATAGGGAGCTACTCCACCTCTCAGCTTCAAAGGACCAGCTTCAAAGGCCAGGAGATGAATGTGTTAACCATTGGGGTAGCCAGGATATGGACGTGTTAAACCTTTTGTTAGCGAAGAGATGATGGAATAGAATCGCAATAAGCATCCTGGCAAATGGCAGACTTTCAGGCACTGAATCACAAATGGGGCTAGCATGACAAATGGGGAAAGATGGCATTTATCGCACATGCTCAGTTGATATACTGAAGCGCTCTGCCAGGTTCTGTAGAGACTGGCAGAACTCTGCTATAGGTGGGGTGATTGGTTCCCACGCAAAAGATTGGCTGCACAAGATACAGATAGGCTTTTAGTGTTTTTAAAAAGTCCAGTGCAGTCAGTCAGGAGTTAGTTCCATCATGTACAAGACGGGGAAAATAGGTTGCATCCAAATATCTTAGAAAGACTCCATAGAAGAATGAGTTGGAGTGGGTATAAATAACATGACCTGTGAGTCACTCAGGGATATAAGCAATCAGGTGTCCACTTCCAAATAAGAGTACTCAACTATAGACAGTCATAAGAATAAATTCTTACCCACTCTCACACTCTCTGCGGATCCATAGTGGTGTGCCAGCCATGATAGGGAAGTCCAAAGGTAGTAGAAAAAGAGCAAATAGCGCATAGCCAGGGAGTCAGGTGGTAAAAGATAAAATCCATTTATTTCAGTCCATGACCAGTGAAAAACATCACCCCACGGGGGGGAACACGCAACCTCCTAAGCTTTTCGGACTGGTAGGTCCTTTATCAAGGAGTAGGGAACACAGGGCAAGTGGGTATCTTATATACCCCTAACTATCATGATAATCAGGAACACTTGTGATTTCAAAACCGCCCCCTTGGCGCACATGCGCGTGACGTCACGCGAGGCGCCACCACAACAGGCACAAGTGCCGGTGGGTAAACACGCCCCCTCGCTTGTGCACGCATGGGACCCAGGAGACAGTGAATAACCAAAGCTGTAACCTGTAACCATGCATATGGTTCTGCCCCCCATGACACACCTCCAGGCCACCGATTGGTCCGAGCGCGCCGCCACTCCGCCAATAGAGAAGAGGCTGAGATGGCAACACGCCCACCCCTCGGTCCCAAAGGAAAATCATACCGGAGCAAGTAACCAGCCGCATTTAAAAACAAATAGAGGATAATACATAAGTCTAACTTTATTACAACTAAATCGGATACCTCAAAAAAGGGAAAAGAACCCCAATTGCTCCATGTCCTGAAACAACACACAAATAAAAATAATGACCCTTGTCAAAACGTTATATCTATGTGACAATAGGGAAATTACAAACACCACAATACTATTGTCATTTACAAACATTACATTATATATACATACAGTATACATTATGACAAGACCTATATGTGCATTAAAAAAATAACATATTGCTATATGTCTGTAAGTCTTCCTCCTTAGAGGAGTGATGAAAGATTGAATCAACAATATGGCTAACAAATTTTCTCAGGTATAAAATAGGCAAAGAATAATGAACGGATAAAGATAAATGGTACTCTTAGGTATACACCAGGTAAATAAATGCAGGAAGAATAATTTCCTAATCTTCAATCTGTATACTCTATCCACAATATAAGGGTAACACACTAATAAAGAACAAGAAATGGTCAACAATATTTTAAAGGTTTAAAAAATGGCTCATATTCCACTCTATGTTGAGACCGCAGGGAGTTCTTGTTTGAAGCATAAAAATCCAATATGCCTCTCTGTGGTCCAACAAATTAAGTCGATCACCCCTCCTTTCACTAGCAACCACTTTTTCAATACCTCTCACCGTTAGTCCTTTAACCCCCCCTTTATCACATTGTGAAAAGTGTTTCGAGACAGGATGTAAACAGTCTCGTTTTTTAATCAGTCTAACGTGTTCGAGTACTCTAATTTTTAGGGATCTCGTAGTCCTCCCTACGTATTTTATTCCACACCCACATGTCAGGAGATAAATGACATACTGTGTGTCACAATTTATGAAGGTATTGATTGGGAAGGAACGACTGGAAGAAGAGCCCTCAAAATGCGTCGATGGAAACATAAATTGGCACATTTTACATCCTCCACATCTGAATGAGCCTTTTGTGATACATTTCTTAACCACAGGGGACGAAGCAACATAACTCGGGGATACATATGTGGCAATTGTTTTTGCCCTACGATAAACAAACCGCGGGCCTTTAATGACACAATCTTTAAGACTCATGTCCAATAACAGAATATTCCAATATTTCCGAATGATCTTTTGGACTTGTTGGCTACATTTATTAAACTGCGTAATCATCAGAGGTACATCCTCGCCTATGTGGTTTCCATTTCCCTTTTTGTATTTATTATTATGCTTCTTAGAATGAGCGATTCTCATATCTGTCACACAGTCTGTCCTGGGGTCACTCTTGTCGGGATATAATAAATCATCCCTCTTAATGGTTAATACCTCCTGAAAGGCACAATCTAAATCTTTTTTATTATAGCCTCTCTGCTGGAATCGAAGGCTCAATTCCTCAGACTGTCGGATAAAACCCTCATCCGTGGAGCAATTCCTCCTCAGTCTGAGGAATTGGCCTTTGGGGATACCCTTGATGACCGTATAGGGATGGCAGCTGTCTGCTCTTAATAGCATGTTCCTGGAATTCAACTTTCTGAATACTTCTGTTTGAATTTTACTCTCAATGTTAATAAACAATCGAAGGTCCAGAAAGTCAATGTGGTGCAAATCAAAATTGTAAGTGAATTTTAAGTTATTAATATTACAATTGATATAATCAAAAAAAGCATGCAAGGTGTCTAAGTCCCCTTCCCAAATCATAATGAGGTCATCAATAAACCTTTTGTAAAAAGTGATGTGTTGTCTAAATGGATTAGAGCTAGTGAAAATAAATTGTGATTCCCACCACCCCATAAATAAATTCGCATACACCGTTGCAAAACTCGTGCCCATAGCTGTGCCCTGTTGCTGTAAATAAAATTTGTGATCAAATAAAAAATTATTGTGCGTGAGTAAAAAGTTGATTGAATCTAAAATAAATGCTGTGTGAAATTGATTGCTTTCTGGACCCCCGATAAAGTAATTGACAGTCGCCACCCCCTGGTCATGTTTGATTACTGAATACAAGGACATAACGTCCATTGACACCAATATAGAATGGGGTCCCCATTTAATAAAATCCAATTTTTTAATCAAGTCCCCCGAGTCCAACAGAAAGGAGGGTAAACCCCTAACAAAAGGCTGCAGGTAGCGATCAATATACTTGGATAAACCATCTCCCAAAGATTCAATAGACGAAACGATTGGTCTCCCCGGAGGGTCGACCAATGTCTTATGGACCTTTGGGAGATGGTAAAAAACAGGGATAGTAGGACATGGATTCCACAAAAAGGTACTCTCGGTTTTACTCAATACTTGAGTAATAACCCCAACTTCCAATAATTCTTTGAAGTCATTCATAAATCCTTCCGTGGGGTCACCTGGTAGTACAGAGTAGGTAGTGGCATCCCCAAGTTGTCGATATGCTTCCTTGAGGTAGCCAGTCCTACTCTGCACCACCACTGCTCCCCCCTTGTCAGCATTCTTAATAACAATCATGGGATTCTTTTGTAAAGATAATAGTGCCTGTTTTTCTCCTTGATTCAAGTTATGCTTCGCCACATTGGAGAAGGAGAATCCTTCTGCAAGAATACGCAAATCCCTTATCACCAAGTTCTCGAAAGTCGTTAAAAACGGACTTTTGATAAATTGGGGATAAAAGAGAGAGCCTTTTTTGAGGTCAGACCTCCAAGTACTAAATTCTGGAATAAAAGTTCCCATTGAGGCTTCATCATTTCCCAATAACTCCTCAAGATCCATCACGTCTTGAAAATCACATGCCTCTCTAAAGGCTGAATGTACTTAAATGACTTGCCTAGGCGCCACAGTTCCCTAGTAAATACACAGTGTTGTGATCAAATTCAAACAATAAATATAATAAAAAATGAATAATGTTACCCAACAGGATACTTCTCAAACCTTCCAGGGAAATATGCTTTGATTTCCCACAGGTACAGTCGTAGTTGTTTGTGGAAAGTGAGCGACCCCGTCATGAATAACACATGTAAATAAAAAACATATAAAGCATAATTGTGCAGTATTGTGATTATTTTTGGCTTGTTCAAGAATCTTGGCTCTTGGGGAAACCTACTTACAGCCACATAGAAGAAAATTCGCATTTTCGACTCTGTCAAGGTAGTGAGAAATGATGAGGTTTCTTTAAGGTGTACTTAGATCCCACTTGGTCTTGACACATTGGATAAGCTCAGGGTTGTAAAATTCAAATCCCCATAAGGTTATGTGGACAAAGAGTAGAGAAACACCGATGGTGTAGGTTGTAGAACAGATTTTTTTAAATAGCAGTTAAAAGACATGTACTCCCACTCTGTACATGTATATAATGCACATAAGGGTATCTTTAGCGCTGTGTGCGCCCGCTGTCGCTTCTCCCCGTCCTCTCTATCCCCTTCCTGCTGCCGGCAATGGCGTGTGACGTCACGTCCCTCTGAACGGCTGATCGTGTCCAAAGAATAGGCTGTGGCGCGCTGGGAGAGGAATCGCGGGTGAATTCAAACGGCTGAAATCTTAAGATTCACCCGCGATTCTCTCCCCGCGCCACAGCCTATCTCCTTTGGACACGATCAGCCGTTCAGAGGGACGTGACGTCACACGCCATTGCCGGCAGCAGACTGGGATAGAGAAGGACGGGGAAAGCGACAGCGGCGCACACAGCGCTAAAGATACCCTTAGTGGCATTATATACATGTACAGAGTGTAGTACATGTCTTTTAACTGCTATTTATAAAATCCTGTTCTACAACCTACACCATCGGTGTCTGTTCTCTACTCTTGTCCACATATACCTTATGGGGATTTGAATCTTACCAACCCTGAGCTTATCCATATGTGTCAAGACCAAGTGGGGATCTAAGTACACCTTAAAGAAACCTCATCATTCTCCACTACTGACAAGTCAGACAAATGCGAATTTTCTTCTATGTTGCTGTAAGTAGGTTTTCCCCAAAGCCAAGATTCTTGAACAAGCCAAAAATAATCACAATACTGCACAATTATGGCTTTATATGTTTTTTATTTGCACAGGTTATCTGACGGGGTCGCTCACTTTCCACAAACAACTACGTCTCTAAAGGCTGAGACAGGTGCCTCCAATGTCCCCCAATCTGTAATTGTCCCCTGTAAAGAGTTGTTAATCATATCTGTACAGTAGGTATTAAGGGATTCTCAACAATGTCCATTGCTACATTTTCCTCTTGTTCAGAGGTCTGTGCACGTTTCTGAAAAAAAGATTTCAAAGTTAATTTTCGCACAAATTTATGCACATCTATGGCCGTGTTGAATAAATCAAAGTCCATTGTCGGTGCATATTTTAGGCCCTTCCTCAATAGTGACAATTCAGCGGTAGTTAATGCCTGACCTGATATATTGATAACGTCCATATCCTGGTTTACATTTGCTTTTTCCTCTTGGCAGGCCAACTGCTTCCCTCTCTCCTTTTTCCTCTTCTGGTTCTTTTTGATTTTTTTGGAAGAGAGTGAAGTTTTTTTGCTGTTGTTGTCTAGTAGACTTCTGATGATCCTGTACATTCTCATGGTATGATCTCTCAAAATCCGCTGCTGGTGACCTGGGCTTAGAGGATTCTGTCGATCCATAGGAATGATGTCACGCTCTTTCTGTCTGTAGGAAGGAATCTGAATGGGAAAGGTATCAAGATTCAATATGCTGTAAAAAGATTCACCTGAGATTCCATCTAAGATCTTTCCTGTAACAGATGTAACATCATAACTAAGAAAGTATATTTTCTGGGCCGTCCCGGACGACTGGGTGTCCACTGTTAGTGCACCAGTCTTTAGCCAGTTATCAAAGGCAAAGGAGCCAGAGATGTAATGGACATTGGTTGGCCCCTCAGTTAAGTTTTCCCCCAATGTCTTGTCTTCCCCCCCTCCTCTCCCCTCTTTCACTTCTTTAGGCTGACTCGCCGCAGTATGGTTCCTCAACCCAGCAGCAAGATTCTCTGAAGTAATATGAAAACAGGTACAGTAGGACAATTGATATAATAATATGGCTTTAGTAGTTATATCACATAACGTTAAAGGATTTAACTGCCCAAAGAAACGCAGGGTGGCTCTAGCAGAATATAAGCGGAAGAAGGCAGACGTGATTGTTACAGTTGTGCTCGTCACAAACCAAGGCCAGACCGCGGGGCTGAGGTGGGGTTATATATTCACCGACCTTAGACCACGCAGACTGGTCTGGAGTGGAAAGTTCATAGTGAAACAGGCCGGGTTCAGGACTGGAGAGAACAGCGTTGTCGTTGGATGAGCAAGAGTCGGGGTACGAGATATTCGGATAGTCGTAGCCCAAGCAGGGAGTCGGCAACAGGAAATCAAGCTGGTCCTTCTGCTTCAGCGTAATCGCTGCAGGTCGGGAACGGGGTTTGCGTGAGTGGCGTCCACGGCCCATGGCGCCGGTCTATGAGAGGGAAGACTGACCAGAGTGGGCACACTGCCAGGCAGTACTGGTAACCCCGTGCTTCAGCGCAAAAGTTCAAGCAGGCCTCTGCAAAAGGAGAGAGAGCAGCACGCCACGGCATCCAAACAATATCTCTGCTGGGGGTGAATGCAGCAGGTAGTAGAATCCAGGAAGGCAAAACACAAGCCTCTGTGAACCAGGAACTCAGGCCTCAGCGTAGCAGCAGGCCTGGTGGAAACTGGAACGAGTACAATGAACTAGAACAATAACAAGAGAGATAAGTAACGAGGGATAACAAGCCAGCGGCTTGTGGCAAAACACAGGTAACATCCAAGAAGGATTATGCTCGGCAGAGAGGGATTGTGGGAATGCAGTATTTAAAGGTCAGCGGGCCAATCTCAGAAGAGGGAGTGTAAGAGCTTTCTTCCAATGAGAGATCACAGGGTGGAGCTGCAGTAAATAGCTTGCATAGCTGCTGTAGATACCAGGGGGTGTGTTCCAGGACTGCCCAGGTCTGCAAGGCAAAGGTAACTAGTAAATTCAGTTGTGGATTCCTTACAGTACTCCCCCCCCCCCTTCAGGTGAGACCTCCGGGCGAACATGACCACTCATAGAGTTGGGGGACCTGGAATTGTTCCTGAACTGTCTAGGATTGGGGGTAGAGTCATGGTCCAGAGACTCGTGGGCACTCCTTAGCGTAACCCCACCCCCTCGTGAGAACTGCGGCCAGACAGGGCCATCCATGGGTCTCGGGGACATTGAGTTGTTCCTAAAGTGCTTTAGGCGGGAAGGGGATCCGTAAACGAGCAGTTCATTGGCGAGTACCATTCTAGGATATGAGAGTGGTGGCACAGTCATTTTTGGTATGGGGCTCGCCACGCGAAATGACTTGTAAATCCAGAGCTGTGGAGAAGGAGGTGTTTCCAGCTGGGTGCCTGGTCCTTAGAAGTCGTACCAGAGTGCGGGCCTAGAGACACCGATAATTGATTGGGTATAACAGCGAGACACTCCGGACAGGAAAAGTTCTTGCTGAAATCTGCACGTAGGATTTTGAGAGGATCCTTTCCTCCGACGATTTTCCGGGTAGTGCTTAGCGGGGGTATAGGGTGGGTGGGTACAGTGCCAGGTATAGGTATGGTAGATGACAAGTCGAGCGGTAAACCAGTTTCAGGGACCAAAATCTTGGGGTACGAACTGGGGATTCCCAACACAGGGAAAACAATAGGTACTACAGAAGGTTCCGAGAGAGACAACTATGAGTTCGCAGCGGCAGAGAAGCAATCAGCAGTGGAGTTCCCAAATACTGTAGAACCCTCAGTGAGAGACAGTATTTTCTGGGGAGTGGAGAACACAAAATCAATGGCAGCATGTAAAGTTCTAGAGACAACAGGGAGAGAGACCCCATACTTAAAGTAATTCTGGGGTACTTCAGGGACCACCGAATGGTCAGTGAAAAGAAACTGCCCTCCCACACTGGGGATTTGGAGCCCGGCAAGGGTTACTTCAGATATGGCATCAGAGTCCAGGGAAGGTATGCTGGTCCTTGCAGAGATTAGAACAACCGCATGGGGTGGACTACGTTCTGCAATGATCTCCAAGAGCATAATACTTGTCATAGGAGTGGGAGTAGGAATAGGCTCTGGAGCTTTAATATCTGGAACTTGAGAATCAGGCAGTGCAGGGGCAGCAGAGAGAGGGGAGCTAGCACCTGGAGCTGAAGTCTGTACTTCAGTAACAGGGACCTGAGAGACTACAAGAGCAGCATCGAGTAGAGGCATAGAATCCGGAGCTGGAGGCTCAGAATCTATAACAGGAACATCTAGCACTGCAGGGACACTGGTAGGAGGAGAACTAGCATCTGGAGATGGTGCCTGGGAATCAGTGACGGGTAGTGGGGGAGTAATGATAGGAGTTGGAGAGACAATAAGCGGTAAGTTGGAACCGGGGAAACTCTTAATACAGTAGCAGAAACCTTAGAAGAAAAAAGAGTCTTATCCAAAAACTGCAAGGGCCCTAACAACAGGGGTACTTGTCATGACAAAATCAGAAATGGGTATGTTTACTAGTGCAAAAATTCTGATAACGGAACTGCTAGTCAGTGATGTGGGTGTCTGGGTTTCACTAGTGAGAAAATCAGATGCAGTGGTAAGTGACTTAGAAGCAATCACGGAAGTTCTAGGTCTGCTGGACATGTGTGAGAAGGTGCCCTTTAACACAGGAGTTTTAATCTTAGCCCTGAATAACACAGCGGTTGCTGGAGCACATTTAGATGCAGTGCTAAAGGACTGAGGTTTAGCAAGGGAAGGAAGACAAAATAGCTTAGATTTAAGCACCTGAATTTGTAATGTAGGCAGGATGGTCTCTGACTGTACTAAGGGGGTGACAACAGATACCCTGATCTCTGGAGGTGTTGCTTGGGAAGGAGTGTCTGGGAAATCCGAAAAAACTACAGATTCCATAACAAGGGGACTATGTGCTGAAGCAGGGATCTCAGCTCTTTGAGTGACAGACTGGGTCAGCGAAATACCTGGGAGTGGGGATTGTGTGAACAGGCTTAGGGAAAAACCTGGTTCCTGAATGCATTTAACTGGAACCATTATTTTAGCAGAAGTTTCAGGGGACACGGCAGTGGAAACTTGAGCTGAAGCAGGGGGATTATAGCAAAGAATATCCAAGAACTCCACAGCCTTGGGGGAGTCATTCAGTGCAACCTCTGCTGTCAGACTTGGGGATTCATTCTCTGATGCTAAAAAGGATGCATTAGCTTGGGAGCAGCAAGGATTTACAGGGGTCAATGCGGATAGTACCTGAGAGTCAAAAAGAGGGAGATTTGCCTCTGACATTGAGGACACAAGGAGTTGCTCCTGTGGAGCCAAGGACGTGACTTTAGCTGGCGAACAACAGGGAATTACCAAAGGAGACTCCTAGGGCTGACCTGCAGGAGTTAATACAGGAATGACCTTGGGAACAGAGCTTAGGGATTCTAACTTAGAAAGTGGAAGTTGAAGGGGTTCCTTCTCTGACGTGGGGAGCACGCAGAGCTGCCTAGCAGGGGTTAAAGCAGGAAAAACCTCAAGGGCAGGAAATGGAGATTATGAGTTAGAAAGTGAGGGTAGAAGGAGTTCATTCTCAGACACTAGGGCCATAGCTTTGGCTTGGGAAATACAAGTATACTCCACGGGAACCTCACAGGCCTGACTGGCAGGGGTTAAAGGAGACATATCCTTGGAGACAGAGTAATAGGAGGTGCAATCAGTACTAGGGACCATGAGAGACTCCTCTTTTGGCTTTAGAGACACAAAATCAGTCTGGCAATACTCAGGAGAGGGCAGTACCCCTAAGGGTTGAGCAACAGGACTTAGAACACAGGGGAAGTGATTAGAAAGAGCGTAGCAAGCGAGGAGCGGGTCCTGTACTCTTATGGAATCGTCAAAATCTTGGGACGGTTTATGGATCGTATCTTGAGCCTGAACCAGTACCAAAGGATCTACAGTGTCCCGGATTAGGGTATGAAGATGGGAGGCCAGGGTTTGTTTTGACTCTCGAAGGCGATGGGATGTGGTAAGGAGTTCTTTATGGAGCTGTCTTTGAGAAGGGGTTAAACCTTCAAACATGAACTGACTTTCAGGCGGGGGCAGTCTATCATACAGGTACTGATTTTCAAACTGGGTGGTCCGCATGCCGGGACAGGATTTCAGATAGAAACATACCAATCCTCACCAAAGGGCGGTCCAGGTTTGTGCGGCCGAGCATACTGTTATGGTTGTGCTCGCCACAAACCGAGGCCGGACCGCGGGGCTGAGGTGGGGTTATATATTCGCCAACCTTAGACCGCGCAGACTGGTCTTGAGTGCGAAGTTCATAGTCAAACAGGCCGGGTTCAGGGCTGGAGAGAACAGCGTTGTCGTTGGACGAGCCAGAGTCGGGGTAGGAGATATTCGGATAGTCGTAGTCCAAGCAGGGAGTCGGCAACAGGAAATCAAGCTGGTCCTTCTGCTTCAGCGTAATCGCTGCAGGTCAGGAACGGGGTTTGCGCGAGTGGCATCCATGGCCCATGGCGCCGGTCTAGGAGAGGGAAGACTGACCGGAGTGAGCACACTGCCAGGCAGTACTGGTAACCCCGTGGTTAAGCGCAAAAGTTCAAGCAGGCCTCTGCAAAAAGAGAGAGAGCAGCATGCCACGGCATCCAAACAATACCTCTGCTGGGGGTGAATGCAGCAGGTAGTAGAATCCAGGCAGGCAAAACACAGGCCTCTGTGAACCAGGAACTCAGGCCTCAGCGTAGCAGCAGCAGGCCTGGTGGAAACTGGAACGAGTACAACGAACTATAACAATAACAAGAGAGATAAGTAACGAGGGATAAACACAGGTAACATCCAAGAAGGATTATGCTCGGCAGAGAGGGATTGTGGGAATGCAGTATTTAAAGGTCAGCGGGCCAATCTCAGAAGAGGGAGTGTAAGAGCATTCTTCCAATGAGAGAGCACAGGCTGGAGCTGCAGTAAATAGCTTGCACAACTGCTGTAGATACCAGGGGGAGCGTTCCAGGACTGCCCAGGTCTGTAGGGCAAAGGTAACCAGTAAACTCAGGTGTGGATTCCTTACAGTGATCATGCTGCAAGAGACGCTTTTTAGTGTCAGGAGCCATCCTGGGTTTATAGATAAACAGTACCGACAAATCTACATGTCCTCAGCTTCAGAGAAGAAGAGAGGAGTGGCAATTCTAGTAAATAATAAACTCCCACTCCTAGAAGAGACAGTAAAAAGAGACCCGGAAGGTAGATTCTTGTTGCTAGTAGGCTCCATCAATCAGCAACCCATCTCTCTGGCCACAGTATATGCACCGCGCGAACAGGACCCCCTCTTTTTTAGCAAGATCTTCCGGATACTAGGAAGACTGGCCAAGGGAGCTATAATTATGGGGGGCGACTTTAACACAGTATTAAATGACCAAATGGATAGTGTCATGGGAGAGGGGGTTTGGCCCGGTATTAAAGGGGTTGCACCCCGTATGGCCACCCCCTGACCTCACTTGGGAGGCAAGGGGTTAACTGGACTGCGGTCCAGTAATGTGTTTTTACCCTGCTTCAGCACCCAAATGTGCATTCCCCTGTAACAATGTATTTTCCCCATTCCAGTGTCTGGACCAACACTCATACTGGGATCCATTCGGGAGGAGAAGGGTTAATAGTTAGGAAGTGATTGTAGCCCCTTGTTCCATTTTCCCGCCTTTGCAGGCTCCATTTTGCAGTTTCCCATAGGCCGCCATGGCAGCTCCATACCAGCCTATGGGGATTCCGGCGATTTGGGCCTGATATCGAAGAAGACCTGCAGGTGGCGCCCGAGAGGAGGAGCGGCGGTCCCCCATTGTAAGTCAATGGAGCCATTCATTTCAATGGGGATTCCTTGACGCCGACCTCCAGGAACGGGTCGACAGCCATCCAAACCGCAGACCGCAGAAGCGGATACAATATCTAAAAAAGAGGTTTTGATCACACAAGTTCAAGTTCAAATACAATTGGCGTGGGAAACTTAGGTTCTAGGGCACCCAGGAATAAAATTATTTTTGCCCCTAGACCCTAGGAACCCCCACACTCGACCACCACCGGGTCTGAGAATTAAGGACCCCGTAAAGGGTCGCGCTCGCCACAAGGGTCACGCCATTGACTCTAATGGTAGCGGAGGTCCCATTGAATCCTATGGCAGCGCCGGCCCATGCATTTCCTATGGAGGCGCCGGCCATATTGATTCTAATGGAGGAAAGCCGCGTGGCTTTGAAACGGCTAAGTCCGAAAGTGTATAAAGTGTAAACCTATATCTCCGGTTCTGTGAGTACCAGAGGGCTGGGACTTTGGCCGCATGTAGTCACTGCTCCGGCATGACTGCATGGCCATTTCCAGCCCTCTCTGATCAACCAGACAGAGTATGGGCAAATGTGAAAATTGTGGTTTTCCCATTGACTTCAATGGCGGAGTTGCTCCATTGAAAGCCTATAGCGGCGGAACCCATTGATTTCAATGGGAGAGTGAAACGCAGAGATTTCTTTGAGCTTATAGCGGAGAATCCTGCATTAAAGTGAATAGGGGATTTAACTGGTTTTTGATATCTCCGGTTCTGGGGTCATGGAAGGCTGATATTTGGCCACTATGGTATGTTAATGCTCAGGGGGGAGACAAGTGGTCTACAATAAACCCCCTGATCAAAGGCTCCCCCACCCTGCTTGTGCATGCTAGCACAAAGGAAAGCAGGACGTGGGTACTTGTGATAAGTGTTGTGTTTAACACCTTGGGACAAAAGTTTTCCTGTCACAAGCAGACTGGGCGACGCCAGTCTTGTGGGAGGGGGGCTAGGGAAATGAGCCCCTGATTAGAATAATGCACACCCAGTGGGCAGGTATTAATTTGCCTCTCAAGTGAGGTGGCAAGGAGGGATTGGGTTCAGATATTTGTCATCCAATGTCTTGCACCTCCTGTTAGAGTCCATATAAACGAGTGTAAGCTCTATGCCCAGTGTCTTTCGTGATGTCTTCATTTGTATCCTATATTGCTGAATGAATTGCCAATCATGTACCTTATTGCTTCATTGTCCAAACCCTATGTAAGTGCCATTTCTTGTCTGTTGTTTGTATCATCTTGTGTGTTCTTCTTTAAGGAATAAATTATATTTATTATATCTAAGTCGTGTTCAATTCAACCCAGATATTTGGTGTATATTATAACCTATCACAAGTTACCGTGACAACCCCACTTTGGGGCAACCCGTTATTTGCTCCAGGCTTAAATAGCACTGATTTTTCTAACTGGAAACAGAAAGGAATTACTAGACTAAAGGATCTGGAGGGCCGTAGGGGCTTCCAAACATTTGAACAAATTAGAGCTGATAAATCTATCCCCCAAACGGACTTTTATAAGTATCTCCAGATCAGAGCGTTCTATCAGAAGGTAAACCCAAAGTTAAACTTGACCAATTTTGAAAAGCTCTGTCGGAATGGGACAAACACTAAGGGACTTACATCGCAGATGTACAGAGAAGGGATCGGTTCTGGTTCCGAGGTTACGGAAAAATGACCATA
This sequence comes from Ascaphus truei, assembly GCA_036426205.1. Classification (NCBI taxonomy): domain Eukaryota; kingdom Metazoa; phylum Chordata; class Amphibia; order Anura; family Ascaphidae; genus Ascaphus; species Ascaphus truei. The sequence goes on from WSYH01000565.1 coordinate 17,220, forward strand.
CATGATAAAGTGGGAAATGGATCTCGGAGAGACACTAGACACAGGACCTGCTCAAAAATAGTGGGAGCCACGGCAAAGAGTTCCATATGCACGACATTAAAGGAGAACGCATTTAAGGTTCTAATGAGGTGGTACCTCACCCCGCTAAAACTATCTAAATTCCTGCCAGGCTACTCCCCATTGTGTCCCAAGCAATGTGGAGAGCAGGCAGACTGGGTACATATGCTGTGGTCTTGTCCCCATGTAGCCCAGATTTGGAACAATATACGAGATTGGCTTATAAGGATCCTTGGCATCCAAATTCCGCTCGACCCCTGGCTATTCTTACTGAACAGACCAGTGGAGGGTCTATCGAAAAGCATGAACAAACTTATAGCGCACTTCGCTATAGTGGTGAGAGTGGAGATCGCAGCAATATGGAAACAGAACACAATTCCTTCAATTACAAAGATTCGGCATAAGATTTGGTATATATGCCAGATGGAAAAATTGACGAGTTTAGTTAATGATACTGGCGCAAATTTTCTAAAAGTCTGGTTACCCTGGTTAGCACAGACAGACATCCCTGGGGTAGAGAGGGCCACAATTTGGCTCTGATAGGTACAAGTGCATTCTCCTTTGATGGTGTTGGACTACATAGGCAGTAATGGGCCCAGAAACAAAGAAACTTCAGGAACCAAGAGGATCTCTCAACCACGCAAATTGGACCGGATGAGCCTGCTGTACATTTGCAAGCATCACGGAAATTCCGGTGGTCTCTCTCTACCCTCCCTTACCCCCCCCCCCCTGTCTTATCCCCAATGTGTCTTTTTTTTTTGTTAACACTCACTGTTGTTATTATGTTACCGTTATATGACTAGAAATGGTTTCATGTACAGACTAAGGTATATAAATTGGCTGGAAGCAATGTATGTTGACATCTGTGTATGGGACCAATAAAAAATTCATGTTATATGGGCAGACTGATCTCCTCGATCCTCACAGCCACCAGATGCTGGGCCACAGCGGCCTGGAAGCAAATAAAAGCCCCAACTAGAGGCACAGTAGTTAAAAGGATCAACACAGTTTTGACCATAGAAAGACTGACAGCGATGCTCCATAAAAAATTGGCGCAGTTCCAAAAAAATTGGGAACCGTGGCTGGAGCACCGACCCCCGGGGCTGGCTTAGGTCCAAGCCATAAGGGCCCCTCCCTTCCTTCCCCCCTCCCCTTCTCCCCCTCCCCTTCTCCCCCTCCTACCTTTCCATCCCCGTCTGTTTGTCTCCCCCCCCCCGTTTTCTCTATCTGTTAAAATGTTTATTGGAAACTCTGTCCTAATTTCGGTCATGGGCACATGACAACGCTGTATCCTCGCTTATATTTTTCCAATAAAAAAAGAGTGGAAAAAAAAAATTCATGTTATAAAAAAAAAAAAGAAGGTATATTTTCGTATTATTTTGTAAATTAAGCTGCGTATGATCATTGTGTGAATAAATTACAATTTATTTTATCTCACGTTTGCTCAATCAAAGGATCCGGGTATTTTTGTGTTAAAAGCATTGGTCTCCAGTGACAGGCTTTTTTCTGATGGCAGCGGCGGGACCTGATTGAGCTTATGATTGAGCAGGCATACCCCGCATTAACGTATGCAATGGGACTGCAGCATGTATGTAAAGCGAAAATGTACTTAAAGTGAAGCACTACCTTTTTCCCACTTATCAATGCATGTACTGTACTGCAATCATCATATACGTGCATAACTGATGTAAATAACCCATTTGAAACAGTCTCTATAGTCTCCCCGCTTGCGCACAGCTTCGGTACTGGTAGGGAGCCGGTATTGCTGTTCAGGACATGCTGACAGGCGCATGCGTGAGCTGTCGTTTGCCTATTGAGCGATATGTACTTACTCGCGAGTGTACTTAAAGTGAGTGTCCTTAAACCGGGGTATGCCTGTAGTATCTTACGGGGTGCTATAGCATAGAGGGTGACTCACAGTTACGAGCTCCCAAAGCGTGAGATAGCATACACACAATTTACAAAATGCGACAAATACAGTCACCCATTGTCCCCATAACTTTTTGCCTGCGGGTGAAGCATGGACAAGCGAGCAGGACGATTCAGGACTTGGGATTGTGCCCAGATCGTTGTCTGGTGTGGGGGTTATGGGCTACCGATGGCTGGTCGATCAAAGGTGCAACCGGAGGAAGATTTGGAAAGGCATGAAGCAGGCATTGCATATCCTGAGGGCATGGAGCCCATTCCTGCAGCTGCAGCTACAGAGATTACACTTCAGCCCAGGATACCGGAGATGATTCCAGTCCTGGGGGAAGATGGACATGGGGAGGGAGAGGATGCACACCACGATATTGGTGAAGGACTGGGTTTGGGTGCTGCGGGGGGCATTGTGCCTACAGTTCCAATTGTCCCTGCACTTGCGGGAGCCTCTAAACCTGGACTGTATACTGTAGCACTTCTTGCCTCATGGGGGGAAACCGCTACAGCTGATGAGTGTCACGGTAGCTAGTGATAGGTTATAATACACACCAAAATAACTGGGTTGAATTGAACACGACTTAGATATAATAAAGATAGTTTATTCCTAGATGGGTGAACACACAAGATAATACAAATAACAGACAAGAAATAACACTTACTTAGGAAGCAATCAGGTACAGGATTGGCATTTCATACAGCAATCAGGCATCAAGTACTTGGTAAAATCGAGGACTCTGAGCATAGGACTGACACTGGTTTTTATGTGATTCCCGTCCTATACATTGTCGTTGAGTGCCAGTCATTGGAGAACAATTATCTGCACCCAATCTCTACCGTGGGAACATTGATAGATCATGCCCCCCAGCTAGTTGGTACATGCGCACATATGGCCTTGGGGGTCTCATTTCTTTAGCCCCACACAAAAGTCAGGGCGAACACACACACACACACACACACACACACACACACACACACACACCCACACCCACACACACACACTCACACACACACTCTCTCACACACACTCACTCTCTCACACACACTCCCTCTCTCACACACACTCCTCCCTCTCTCACACACACTCACTCTCTCTCACACACTCACTCTCCTCATCACACATCACGCTCTCACACCTCACTCTCTCTCACACATACACATTCACTGAGAGTGTGAGGGGAGGGATGACTGACTGGGTAACCTGTCACACTCTGTCACTCACACTCTGTGAGAGTGTGTGTGTGTGTGTGTGAGAGAGGGGGTGGGATGACTGACTGGGTGATCTCTCTCTCTCTCTGTCACTCTCTGTCTCTCACCTCTCTGTCTCTCACTCTCTCTCTATCTGTGTCTCTCACTCTCTCTCTATCGGGTCTCTCACTCCTCCTCTCTATCCGTGTCTCTCACTCTCTCTCTATCTGTGTCTCTCGCTCTCTCTCTATCTGTGTCTCTCACTCTCTATCTGTGTCTCTCACTCTCTCTCTATCTGTGTCTCTCATTCTCTCTCTCTCTCTATCTGTCTTCTCTCACTCCTCTCTCTCTGTCTGTGTCTCTCACGTCTCTCTATCTGGTCTCTCATCTCTGTGTCTCACTCTCTATCTGTGTCTCTCACTCTCTCTCTATCTGTGTCTCTCACTCTCTCTATCTGTGTCTCTCACTCCTCTATCTCTCTGTGTCTCACTCTCTCTCTATCTGTGTCTCCCCACTCCTGTGTTTCTCACTCTCTCTATCTTTTCTCTCACTCTCTGTGTCTCTCACTCTCTCTCTGTGACTCTTCCTCTATCTCTGTGTCTCCCACTTCTCTGTGTCTCTCACTCTCTCTCTCTCTCTGTCTCTCACTCTCTATCTGTGTCTCTCACTCTCTCTATCTGTGTCTCTCACTCCTCTCTCTCTACTGTGTCTCCTCACTTCTCTCTCTATCTGTGTGTCTCTCTCTATCTGTGTCTCTCACTCTCTATCTGTGTCTCTCACTCTCTATCTGTGTCTCTCACTCTCTATCTGTGTCTCTCACTCTCTATCTGTCTCTCACTCTCTATCTGTGTCTCTCACTCTCTATGTGTCTCTCACTCTCTATCTGTGTCTCTCACTCTCTATCTGTGTCTCTCACTCTCTCTATCTGTCTCTCACTCTCTCTATCTGTCTCTCATTCTCTCTCTATCTGTGTCTCTCACTCTCTCTGTGTCCTCACTCTCTCTGTGGTCTCTCACTCTCTCTCTTCTCGCCTCTCTCTGTGTCTCTCACCTCTCTCTCTATCTGTCTCTCACTCTCTATCTTGTCTCTCACTCTCTAACTGTCTCTCACTCTCTATCCGTGTCTCTCACTCCTCTCTCTATCTGTCACTCACACTCTCTATCTGTGTTTCTCACTCTCTCTCTATCTGTGTTTCTCACTGTCTCGCGCTCTCTGTGTGTTTGTTACATAGTTACATATAGATGAGGTTGATTCCCTCAATATATCTCCATTTAATTTGTAAGTCGCCTTTTTATTCTTGTATCCCAATGCATAACCTTACATTTATCTGTATTAAACCTCATCTGCCATTTACCTGCCCACGTTTCCAGTCTCTCCAAATCCTCTGAAGAGAAATTACATCCTGCTCTATTCTATTACCTTACACAATTTATTATCATCAGCAAAGATGGAGACTTTGCTCTCGATCCCACCTCAAGGTCATTAATAAACATTAAAAAGCAGGGGGTCCCAGTACCGATCCCTCAGTACTTCACTCACGACTTTACCCAACCTGAAAAAGTTCCATTTATGACAACCCCTGTTGTCTGTCCTTTAACCAGTTTTCAATCCAGGTGCACATATTATTACTGAGTCCAATTTTCTTTATTTTGTACACCAACCCTTTGTGAAACCGTATCAAAAGCCTTTGCAAAATCTAAGTAGACCACATCAACTGCATTACCCTGGTCTAAATTCCTACTTACCTCCTCAAAGAAACAAATAAGGTTAGTTTGGCAAGATCTATCCTTCATAAATCCATGCTGACTATTACTATAATTTTGTTTTCCATTAGGTATTCCTGAAATATTATCCCGTATTAAACCTTCAAGTAGTTTCCCTACTATTGATGTCAGGCTTACAGGTCTGTAATTTCCCGGTTGTGATCTAGCTCCCTTTTAAATATAGGCACCACATCTGCTTACGCCAATTTGTGGTACTGAGCCTGTGGAAATGGAGTCCTTGAATATTAAATATAATGGTTTTGCTATTACTGAGCTAACTCCTTGAGAACTCTTGGATGTATGCCACCGGGGCCAGGTGCCTTATTTACTTTAATTTTTTCAAGTCGCTTATGAACTTCTTCCTCAGTTAACCAATTGTTCATTAATATGGAGGTTGTGGCTTCCTCCTGCGGCACTACTATTGAACTTGATTCTTCCCTGGTAAACACAAGGCAAAGAATTTGTTTAATACCTCAGCTTTTTCCTATCTCCAATAATCTGCCTACCCATCTCACACTGAAAGGGTCCTATTTTTCTTTTCTCATTTTTTTTGTTAAGGTACTTAAAGAACTTTTTAGGGTTGACCTTACTTTCTATGCAATCCTTTTTTCATTATCCATTTTTTTGCTAATTTCATTGCCCTTTTGTCAATTTTGTTACATTCTTATAATTCTCATAGATGTCTCTGTCCCTTCTGACTTAAAGAATCTAAACGCCTTCCTCTTCTTGTCCATTTCCTCCCTACCTGTTTATTTAGCCACATTGGTTTTGACTTATTTCTTTTTATACTTTTACCCAAGGGTCTACACTGATGTGTTTCTTTTCTAACAATGTTTTAAAGACTGCCCTTTATCTTCTACATTTTCCCCTGCAAAAACATCATCCCATTGTATTACTACTAGATTAGACCGCAGTTATTAAAATCTGCCTTTCTAAAGTTAAGGTCTTTGTTGAACCCAAGTAATCTGTTTTTGATAATTTATTTCAATGAGAACCATGTTATGATCACTGTTACCCAAATGTCCAGGACTTGAATATTTGTTATTACTTCTACATTGTTTGATATGACCAAATCCAGAACTGCCCCCTCCTGGTTGGTTCCTCAATAATTTGGGTCATATAATTGTCTTTAAGCACCCCAAAAACCTGTTTTCCTTTTGTTGTAACGCTAATCTCATTGCCCCAGTCTATGTCTGGATAATTAAAATCCCCCATTATGCAAACATGACACAGTTTGATGCCTTCTCCATTTGCAAAAGTATTTTAGCTTCCTCAATCTCACAGATATTTGGTAAAA
>WSYH01000565.1:23452-110468 GCA_036426205.1 Ascaphus truei
CACACACACACACACACACACTCACACACACTCTCTCACACACACTCACTCTCTCACACACACTCCCTCTCTCACACACACTCCCTCTCTCACACACTCACTCTCTCTCACACACTCACTCTCTCTCACACACTCACTGTCTCTCACACACTCACTCTCTCTCACACATACACATTCACTGAGAGTGTGAGGGGAGGGATGACTGACTGGGTAACTCTGTCACACTCTGTCACTCACACTCTGTGAGAGTGTGTGTGTGTGTGTGTGAGAGAGGGGGTGGGATGACTGACTGGGTGACTCTCTCTCTCTCTGTCACTCTCTGTCTCTCACCGTCTCTGTCTCTCACTCTCTCTCTATCTGTGTCTCTCACTCTCTCTCTATCGGTGTCTCTCACTCTCTCTCTCTATCCGTGTCTCTCACTCTCTCTCTATCTGTGTCTCTCGCTCTCTCTCTATCTGTGTCTCTCACTCTCTATCTGTGTCTCTCACTCTCTCTCTATCTGTGTCTCTCACTCTCTATCTGTGTCTCTCACTCTCTCTCTATCTGTGTCTCTCATTCTCTCTCTCTCTCTATCTGTGTCTCTCACTCCTCTCTCTCTGTCTGTGTCTCTCACTGTCTCTCTATCTGTGTCTCTCACTCTCTGTGTCTCACTCTCTATCTGTGTCTCTCACTCTCTCTCTATCTGTGTCTCTCACTCTCTCTATCTGTGTCTCTCACTCTCTCTCTCTCTCTGTCTCTCACTCTCTATCTGTGTCTCTCACTCTCTCTATCTGTGTCTCTCACTCCTCTCTCTCTATCTGTGTCTCTCACTCTCTCTCTCTATCTGTGTGTCTCTCTCTATCTGTGTCTCTCACTCTCTATCTGTGTCTCTCACTCTCTATCTGTGTCTCTCACTCTCTCTATCTGTCTCTCACTCTCTCTATCTGTCTCTCATTCTCTCTCTATCTGTGTCTCTCACTCTCTCTGTGTCTCTCACTCTCTCTGTGTGTCTCTCACTCTCTCTCTGTCTCTCACTCTCTCTCTGTGTCTCTCACTCTCTCTCTATCTGTCTCTCACTCTCTATCTGTGTCTCTCACTCTCTAACTGTCTCTCACTCTCTATCCGTGTCTCTCACTCTCTCTCTATCTGTCACTCACACTCTCTATCTGTGTTTCTCACTCTCTCTCTATCTGTGTTTCTCACTGTCTCGCGCTCTCTGTGTGTTTGTTACATAGTTACATAGTAGATGAGGTTGATTCCCTCAATATATCTCCATTTAATTTGTAAGTCGCCTTTTTATTCTTGTATCCCAAATGCATAACCTTACATTTATCTGTATTAAACCTCATCTGCCATTTACCTGCCCACGTTTCCAGTCTCTCCAAATCCTTCTGAAGAGAAATTACATCCTGCTCTGATTCTATTACCTTACACAATTTAGTATCATCAGCAAAGATGGAGACTTTGCTCTCGATCCCAACCTCAAGGTCATTAATAAACAAGTTAAAAAGCAGGGGTCCCAGTACCGATCCCTCAGGTACTTCACTCACGACTTTAGCCCAACCTGAAAAAGTTCCATTTATGACAACCCTCTGTTGTCTGTCCTTTAACCAGTTTTCAATCCAGGTGCACATATTATTACTGAGTCCAATTTTCTTTATTTTGTACACCAACCTCTTGTGTGAAACCGTATCAAAAGCCTTTGCAAAATCTAAGTAGACCACATCAACTGCATTACCCTGGTCTAAATTCCTACTTACCTCCTCAAAGAAACAAATAAGGTTAGTTTGGCAAGATCTATCCTTCATAAATCCATGCTGACTATTACTAATAATTTTGTTTTCCATTAGGTATTCCTGAATATTATCCCGTATTAAACCTTCAAGTAGTTTCCCTACTATTGATGTCAGGCTTACAGGTCTGTAATTTCCCGGTTGTGATCTAGCTCCCTTTTTAAATATAGGCACCACATCTGCTTTACGCCAATCTTGTGGTACTGAGCCTGTGGAAATGGAGTCCTTGAATATTAAATATAATGGTTTTGCTATTACTGAGCTTAACTCCTTGAGAACTCTTGGATGTAGGCCCACCGGGGCCAGGTGCCTGATTTTAACTTTATTTTCTTTTATTGTTTCAAGTCCGCGTATGAACTTCTTCCTCAGTTAACCAATTGTTCATTAATATGGAGGTTGTGGCTTCCTCCTGCGGCACTACTATTGAACTTGATTCTTCCCTGGTAAACACAGAGGCAAAGAATTTGTTTAATACCTCAGCTTTTTCCTTATCTCCAATAATCTGCCTACCCATCTCACACTGAAAGGGTCCTATATTTTCTTTTCTCATTTTTTTGTTATTAAGGTACTTAAAGAACTTTTTAGGGTTGACCTTACTTTCTATTGCAATCCTTTTTTCATTATCCATTTTTTGCTAATTTCATTGCCCTTTTGCAATTTTTGTTACATTCCTTATAATTCTCATACGATGTCTCTGTCCCTTCTGACTTAAAGAATCTAAACGCCTTCCTCTTCTTGTCCATTTCCTCCCCTACCTGTTTATTTAGCCACATTGGTTTTGACTTATTTCTTTTATACTTATTACCCAAGGGTATACACTGATGTGTTCTTTTCTAACAATGTTTTAAAGACTGCCCATTTATCTTCTACATTTTCCCCTGCAAAAACATCATCCCATTGTATTACTACTAGATTAGACCGCAGTTTATTAAAATCTGCCTTTCTAAAGTTTAAGGTCTTTGTTGAACCCAAGTAATCTGTTTTTTGATAATTTATTTCAAATGAGACCATGTTATGATCACTGTTACCCAAATGTTCCAGGACTTGAATATTTGTTATTACTTCTACATTGTTTGATATGACCAAATCCAGAACTGCCCCTCTCCTGGTTGGTTCCTCAATAATTTGGGTCATATAATTGTCTTTAAGCACCCCCAAAAACCTGTTTCCTTTTGTTGTAACGCTAATCTCATTGCCCCAGTCTATGTCTGGATAATTAAAATCCCCCATTATGCAAACATGACACAGTTTTGATGCCTTCTCCATTTGCAAAAGTATTTTAGCTTCCTCAATCTCACAGATATTTGGTGGTTTATAGCATATTCCCACAAACATTTTCTTTATACTTTTACCTCCACTGCTAATTTCTATCCACAAAGTCTCTACATTTTCATCATTCCCTTCATAGACATCATCCCTTATAATAGTTTTTAGATCCGGTTTAACATATAAACATACTCCATTTTTGTACTATTATCTTATCTGCTCCTTCCTTTCTGCTCCCACTTGGTTTAGTCTTTAGAAGTTTTCTAGTATTATCTGTATTTACTATGGGTGTCTCACTGCTTGTCAAACTTGCACTTGCCTCCATTCTACCTCCATACCACCTTGTATCCTCATCTATTCCATTTAGTTCATTATCTGCTTCATTCCCCTCCCCCCTAGTTTAAAATCTCCTCCAACCTTTTTAGCATTCTCCCCCCTAGCACAGAAGATCCCTCTTCATTGAGGTGCAATCCGCCCCTAGAATATAGATGGCACCTCTCAGAAAAGGAGTCCCAGTGCTCTAAAAACCCAAACCCGTCCTTCCTGCACCACTTTCTTAGCCATGCATTAACCTCCCTGATCTCTGACTCTCTCCCTGCAGTAGCGCATGGCACTGGTAGTGTGTGTCTCTCTCTGTGTGTGTGTCTCTCTCTCTGTGTCAATCTCTCCCCTCCCTGTCTCTCCCTTTCCCTCTCTCTCAGCCACACTCTGGATCTCTTATTTACCCTATATATCTTAACTGCCCTATACCTACACCGAAATAACCTATACTGCTTTCTTCCAGATCTGACTCAAGCTTCACACGGGAGACATCGGAATCCCCCCTAACCCAGAAGACAGGTAGGGAACACCTCCCCTCCAACTTATAACATTGCAGGAATGAGGGTACCTGGACATTGAGGTACTGCGGATCAGGTAAGATCCCAGGCGGGATTGCTGCTTTAAATATTGGGAAGTGGGGGGCATCCAGACACTGGTTAAGGGGTTCAGGAAACTAGTCATTCACATCTGGCTTTTTTTTTCTAAATCACACACACGTAACCAAGACTAATTGTTGTATAATGTAATACAATAAATAAACTTATGTCAAAAACGAATGTTCTTACTAGGAATTTACTTTATTTGTGTATTTTTTTTAAAGGAGAGAGAGAGTTTGATTTTTTTCCCCCTGTATCTCAGGGCTGTGTCGCCCATCCCACTTTTTTAATTGCAGTTCTTGCTAAGTATCTGTGAATGACCAGTCCATTAAGACAGCTTTCCCTCCATTTGAGAGGTTGTGAGAGCTATTTGCAGACATAGTAGTGTCTAAGGGCCCATCTCATGACATGGTTGTACAGTAGGCTTAAAATACTTTGGCCAAAGAATTGAACTAAATGGCCCTTGCTTATAAGATAAACATGAGTATTTAACTATATCATTTGTCAAGTTGAATGTAGCATTAGGACTGTTTATCTTTTGTTTTATAAATGTCACAATCCTAGTGGCACTCATTTGGACACAAATATATATGATGTGGTAGATTTGGGTTCTGAGCTTACATGGGTTGTGAGATGGTAATTAACACCTTTAACAAAAATCCAACAAATGTCTTTTTAAATCACTTTAAGTCATATTTTATATTAAATAAAACACTATGAGTTAGTCTTATATACATTAAATGCATGCTACAAGCCATTCCAAAATAACTAACTAAGGACATGTAGACCAAGAGCAAATTTCTCATTAAATATTAAATTGAAAAACCAAAATATCTGAGTTTTCTCATCAGGAAAAAAGGTATTTTGAAATTGTGATGTCAATGATAACCATCGGAGGCTGCTGCACATTAAAATGCATTGCCGATGCCCCCAGCAAGCACATAATAGGGATGTGATTAGGATGGCAAATAGTCATTAGTAAAAAGAGAACTTAGGCATTTCGGATTTTGAAAAATATATATTATTATAGCCAGAACAAAACCGACGTTTCGGCTGTCAGTGCAGCCTTTCTCGAAATATGGCTTAAATATTGAACCCTTCAGGGGTCGTCGTCTTATAGTGCTCCTTACGACCAAAGTCCAAGTGAGTCCTGGTCCGTGTAACTGATGTGCCTGTGAAGTGGGACTCCACTTCGTAACATTGCAAAGAAATCACTGGGACTTTGGTTATTATGAGCACTATGAGAAGAGGACCCGAGGTGTCGGGCATTTAAGCGATGAAGAAGGCTGCACTGACAGACGAAAATGTCTGTTTTGTTCTGGCTATAATGAATTTTTTACAAAATCCGAAGTGCCCAAGTTGTCTTCTTGCCTTGGAATCTACAGGAAAGCAACGGGTCTTCCCATGGACTAGGAGCAGCGGTCGAAGTATCATACATGTGATTTTTCTTTTTTGGTGTGCAACATTTCTATTATTTTCTGAATAGTCATTAGTGACTGTCATGGGAGAGGGGGTTTGGCCCGGTGTTAAAGGGGTTGCACCCCATATGGCCACTCCATGACCTCACTTGGGAGGAGAGGGTTAACTGGACGGTGGTCCAATAATGTGTTTCTACCCTGCTTCAGCACCCAAATGTGTATTCCCCTGTAACAATGTATTTTTCCCATTCCAGTGTCTGCACCAACACATACACTGGGATCTATGCGAGAGGGAAAGGGTTAATGTTAATTCTGTGTTTGTGGCTCTTTGTCCCTTTTCCCACCTTTGCAGGCTCCATTTTGCAGTTTCACAATGGGTTGCCATGGGGGCTCAATACAATCCTATGGAGATTCCAGCGATTTGGGTCCGTTTCCGTAGAAGACCTGCAGGTGGTGCCAGAGAGGAGGAGCGGCGGTTCCCCATTGAAAGTCAATGGCGCAATGTGTTTCAATGGGGATTCCTCGATGCCGATCTCCGGAGACAAACTGGTAGCCCGCCAGCCCGCAAAACCGCAAGAGCGGAAACACTATCAAAAAAGAGCTTTGATCAATCCCTGGTCAAGTTCACGTGCAATTGGCGTGGGAAACTTAGGTTCTAGGGCACCCCGGAATAAAGTTCTTTTTGCCCCTAGATCCTAGGAACCCCCTCACCCGACCCCAACAGGGTCCGATGACCCCGGGAAAAGGTTGCGCCAGACCGGAGGGTCCAACCATTGACTCCAATGGTAGCGGAGGTCCCATTGAATCCTATGGCGGCGTAAAAGCCCAGGAAAAGAGATGGGCTCTGTAATATGCTGGTGGTCAGGGTGCGACAAGTGGTCTACAATAGGCCCCTAGTCAAAGGCTCTCCCCCACCCTGCTTGTGAATGCCAGGGCGGAGGAGAACAATCCCTGGGTACTTGTGCAAAGTATTGTGTGTCACACCTTTAACAAAGGCTATTATGGGCCAGTGATCCGTCTGGTAGACCCAAAGACGCCTTTGATTTAGTGTGTTGAAATCCCATGCTAGGGTATAGGACTCAAACCCTATATAAATGAGGGTCAGCCCTATACCCAGTGTTATTCGTTGTGACTTCGTTTTGTATCCTGAATGAATTGGCAGTCCTGTACCTGATTGCTTCATTTCCCAAATCCTACGTAAGTGTTCATATCTTGTGCGTTAATTGTATAATTCTGTGTGTTCATCCCTTTCCAAGGAATAAACTTTCTTTATTATATCTTAGTCGTATTCAGTTCAACCCAGTGAAATATTTTTTGTGTGTATATTATGACCCTGTCCGACGCTACCGTCAGTGACATTACTGTCGCGGCCCCTTTAATCCTCCAGCTTGCCTGTAAAAATGCGGGCATATTTTCCATTTGAGCCGGCGTCCTCCACGCGTCGGCCGCATCTCCAGACAAGCGCTAATGGCGCTTATCATTGAAAGCGCCCGCGACGCTGGAAAACAGCGAAAAAACGCAGCGTCTGCACGCGTTTTTAAAAAGCCCGCGGTGGCGGCCGCAGGAGGTTAAAGGCGGCCGCCACTGTATGAGGGTCAGTTTACTACGGTGTCCATCAATGCATGAAGGTGCTGTGATCTGCTTGTGTCATTAAGTTATCTACAATATGGAAGAGTTATAGAGAGCATTATATGAGCAGTTAGGGGAGCATTTATAGGGTCAGTTACCGTTATAGGATAGTGGTTCTAGGAATAGTAAATGGAGGAGTTATAGGGAGTGCATGGAGGAGCAGTTATAGGATCAGTTAATGAAAAAGTTGTAGAGAGCAGTTAGGGGATGAGTTAAAGGGAACAGTTATAAGAGCAGTTAGTAGCGGAGTTGTTAAGCCCAATGTTATATTACATCTGTATGTGTTCCCGCTTTTCTTAATCTCTGTGCAAAGTGCCATTAAAAGGGTTATTTATTAAAATGTGTAACGGTGTAAATGTCCATGAAAGAACATAAAACGAATCCAAAGCTTTTCTTGGCTCCGATTAATTCAACCTCCGCACTGTAATTATTCATCTTTCTTCTCCTCCCGTTTTTCCGCTGGCGGACTCTTTTCTTTTGCCTGTCCAGATTCATCCCCTCCTCTCTCTGCTTCTCCGTCTATTGCTGCGTGTTCTTTCCTAACCAATTCTTCCAACTCAGCCTGAAACCAACACCATGATAAGAAGATTTACTGTAATAGTGCAGACAAATCTATATGCTGTACTGTATATTTATAAAATTTTTATTTATAAGCACAGAGTACTACTACTTGTTTAATTTACATGCCCAGAGTACTTGTAACGTGTTTTTTTGTAAACTAAAAAGTAGCGTTAATCCTGATTTTGTAACAAAAATTAAGTGGACGTGTTCACTCGTTTAGTGACGAAGATATTATGGAACTTAGACCTGCAATTGATAATTAGATTCTTAGCTATAGAGAACATGTAGCATTAAGAGGTTTGGAATTGGATGCCACAATTGTCATCAAACCGTCAGACAAGGGCAGTAACACAGTGTTATTGAACAAAGGTGATTATGTTCAGGAATGTCTACGCCTCTTGTCTGATCGACACTGTTATGCTGGATCCTTTGTCAGTATCTTATAACAGTGTCGATCAGACAAGAGGCGTAGACATTCCTGAACATAATCACCTTTGTTCAATAACACTGTGTTACTGCCCTTGTCAGTATCTTATAACTGTATCAAAAAGAATTGATGCTAATGCTAAAGGAAGCGACAGAAATGAAATAAATTTCTAAAAATGAGTCAAATTTTATTGCAATAAAATCACCCCAAATTGCTACCTTCTATTATCTTCCAAAAATTCACAAGGGTGTCATACCACCCCCGGTAGGTCCATCGTATCGGGGATTGACAATTTAATGTCTAAAGCTAGCGAATATTTGGATAATTTTCTACAGCCTTTTGTCTCATCCTTACCATCGTATCTTAGGGATACAAAGGATGCCTTGCTTAAACTTTAAGATGTCTACATTGATGATCAAACTTTTCTTGTCGGTCTTGATGTGGAAAGCTTATATACTAGCATACCACACAAGATCGGCAGTCTGGCGGTCAGTCACTTTTTGCAGGCACGAAGTGACTGTATGAAAAATCATAATGACTTTATATTAAAGTTATTGGACTTTACCCTCACCAATAACTATTTCCTCTTTAATGGCACCATTTATCACCATATACAGGGAACGGTCATGGTGACCACTGTCGCCCCCACCTATGCCAACTTATACTTGGGTTGGTGGGAGGCGACAGTGGTCTTCATGGAAGCCATGGAACAGTATACCACGCACATAGTTTTATGGATTCGTTTTATAGACAATATCCTGATGCTTTGGCGTGGCATTGAGGGTCATTGAAGGAATTTCTCACAGTCCTCAATAACAACAATAACAATCTCAAGCTTACACATCAGATAAGTAGAGATAAGATTGATTTTCTTGACCTCAGCATATCCAGCAATAATGAGGGGAGGCTGGTAATTACTATTTTTTTTCGGAAAACTACTTCAACAAATAGTTTATTACTAGCCTCAAGCCACCACCCCAGACATACTGTAGACAATATAGCTACAGGCCAATTCCTCCGTCTAAGACGGAATTGTTCTAATGTTGAGGAATATCATAGACAATCAGATGATATGAAAGAAAGATTTATAGCAAGAGGTCACAGCAAAAAGGTTGTGAACAGTACATATAAACGAGCGTTGGGGACACCAAGATCTGCTCTCTTGAGCAACCAACCCAAAATCATCACTGACACTAATCAGAACATGTTGGGATTCATTGGGAGGTATAATAAGCAGTGGGGGAGTCTGAGAAATATTATGTCTAAACATTGGCACATTTTGATGGATGACACGGATTTACAGAAAATCCTGAAAAATACTCCAAGTATGACCTGTAGACATGCACGTAACATCAAAGACCACATAGTTCATAGACATTTTCAGGAGAGTCCAACTAGAACATGGCTAGGTTCAAAACCAACCGGTACTTACCGGTGTGGTAGGTGTAAAGCCTGTGAAAGCATCAAATGTACTAAAACTTTCTCTGACTCCACCAACACAAAAACCTTCATAACAAAGGAATTCATACATTGTCAAACTACGGGGGTTGTCTATTTGATAAATTGCAGGTGTGGAATGCAATATGTAGGGAAGACCCATAGACCCTTCAAAATCAGGATCCTCGAACATCTGGGGACTGTACGCAATCAGACAGACACCTGTTTCTAGACATGTCTGGAAATAACATGGAGGCGATAGTAAGGTGCTAGAATTTAATTAGAGCATGTCCCTTGGGGTATTCGCAGGGGTGACTGGGATAAAAAAAACTTCTCCAGAAGGAGTGTCACTGGATACACAATTTGCACACGACACCATATGGCCTAAACAAAGGTTTCCTTATTTCACCATTTTTATAAGCATACTATGGGATTATGTTAACAGCTTTCCCTAGTATAGCATTTCATATGGGGGGATCGGGATGCAGTTTAATGACTCTTAAAGTCATATGAACCGAATTGACCTTCTTTAGGGCGCTTTTAGTTTAACTGGTCAACACACTACTACACTACTGATCTGAACTTTATTCTCTATCAATATGGTGGTCAGAACAATAACGGTTGTGTGGTATCCCATCCTCCCTGCTTCAATATAAGTCACTCCTGCCAGACCCATAGGATTATGCTCTTGCTGCTCCTGCTGCTTTTAAGACGTTAGGACAATCTACCTCCTTTACTGCAAGTTAGTATCTCTTTAAACTTAACCATTTCAGTCATGATATGCTCAAATTGTATCGTGGGTAGGGATTACTTCAGGACTGATCTTTATCCGTTTCGCATTTTGCGGTTTGAATGCTACATAATTACTGAACATTGTTCATATAGGCATGCCAGGCTTGTAAATAATTATATAAAGCGATTATATGCATGAATAAGTGCCAAACTCGCAATGACATTGGGATTGGTGCAAACTAATAAGACACACCTACAAGGGAGCGTACTTAAAGACCAGTGTAGCCTCATATCTTAACTCCTCCCCCTGATGATGTCAAACATACGAAACGTGCGTAGGGTTGTGAAGTCATGATGGTGGCGTCACTGAGGGAGGTGGTTCGTGCGACGCGGGCTGTGTGTACAGGAGGCTGGTAACGTAGTATCCACGCTGGGACATCAAAGGCTGTTTCATTTAGCCTGCTGCAACACATACACAGGGTCTCCATACCCAGACTGTAGTAATCTACTACAGATATGCTCATGTAGATACTGAATGGGGTAATGTGATATTATTTTATTAGATGCTAACCTCAGCTCATATGCTCACCATTGTATGAAGCATCATCATCCCAGCTACTATATGGGTGATTAACTGTGTGGTTACTTCATATTCAGTATCAACAGCCTCATTGGGCATTACTGTGTTAATACATCATGTGTACACAGTTGATGATTGGTATATGACAATTATATTATGTATCATATCTAGTGTGTTTACTCACCTTAAACTTATACAGGTCATATGCACATCGAGCTCTTATCCCACACTGCGCTCTGCGTCTTCCTGACTGGGATTGATGTGAGTCACATATGTTTAGCCATTGATTATTCTATCTGTATCCTATTTGATAGTACCAACCAGTGGCATTATACTATATTATCTGGTGTATTAATAGAGTACTACCTAACAGGTGACTTCATATTTGGCATTTCCCAGTCTGGGTTTTTTCATGAACCACCCCCTAGGGGATTTTATTTAATTGTTATGCATTCATTTTAAATCGTCGAGGTTACATTAATAAAATGTCTTTATTTTGGTTGTGTGAGCTTTTACTCACTCTAGTGTGTCATTAGGTAGGAGTAATTATACTCCACCTAGTGGGACAATTGACATCCCAGGCTACTCCAGCTGTTTAATTTCTTTGAGTGCAGATATATGGGTTTCTTCGTGTTGACCTTGAGTTAACTTGTGGTGCAATGTATGTTCATTACCCATTGCACCCTAGTGCATACTTTTTCATTGTAATAGGTTGAGCGTTGAGTTATTTCTTTTGTTGGTTAACATTAAACATTCACAATTTTTGATACTAGCGGAAATTGAATGCACGCGTTAACAACAGTTGTCATGCTCCTGTATAGTCCTAGTGTTGCCCCTTGTAAATACCTTCCACCCCAGGAAGTCAGCTAACTCCAGGCAACCGTCATCACAGTTTCCCAGCCAGGCTATGTCCCTAAACACAAAGACACAATTAACACAGGGAGAGTTTATTAGCCATAATCCTCGTCTCCAACATAGATACAGTGTGATCTGAAACAATGGAGGCCCATGGAAAGTATGTAGACACACAAGGGGTCCAATAACATACTTATGTGGTACTGCTGTGAGATGAAAGTTTTATTACCTGTATGCCTTGTCTGAATCAAAATCCATTCCCCCTCCCAAGCCGAGGAGTCCAAAGAATGATTCTCCCTGGAAGGAGAGGGAGGAAGGGGGAGAGGTGGAGAGGGGAGAGAATATGATGGCAGATAAAAAATAATTCAACCCCCTTAACGGATTCTGTAACTCCTCCCATAAATGATCCTATGACTGCTCCATATAAATAACTCCATCCCCCAACTAATTCTACACCGTTCTCTTTAACTCCTCCCCTAACTGAGCCTATACCGGTCTTTATAACTCCTGCCCTAAACAATTCTCAACCTGCTCCCTACATCATCTTCTCTACTTCTATTACCACTTCCTCTAACTCCCCTCCTAACTGCTCCTTATAACTCCCCCAACAAACTCTCCCTATACCCCCCTGAACTGCTCCTATAACCGCTTCCTCTTACTCCTTCCTAAATACTCCAATAACCACTTCTTCTAACTTCTCCCCTAACTGCTCCTATAACCGTACCCTACAACTCTTACCCTTACTGCTCCTATAACCGCTCCCCTTACAGCTCCTATAATCGCTCCCTTTGACTGATCCTATAACCGCTCCCAATAATTTCTCTCAAAGGTGATCCTATAATCACTCCCGATACAGTAACTTGTCCTCTAACGACTCATTTAACGGCTCCTTATAACTTACACCTCAATGCCTCCTGTATCTGCTAGTTATAACTCCTCCCCTACTTGTTCATACCAGCTGCTCCCCCACTTTATACAGTGTCACGTACCTGTCCCGTCTTCTCCTTGTTTATTAGAAGCCGTGGTGTCTTACTAGGAACCCTATAATGAGAAAACGACCATTGAAATTCTAATCATGTTTAATGCTGTTGGCCCATGTACAGTAGGATCAAAGTGAACTAATGACAGTGACATGTTTAATTTGGACACACACACACAGCTTACTTGCTGACAAGTGATGCAAATGGCTGGACCTGCAGAGAGGTTCCCATAACTATGAGTAGATCGACCTTGGAGAAGTCCTAAGGGAGAGACTGAGGTCTAAGATCAGTATATACACAAAAACCTCATGGAGCACGTGATATATATAAAAAATATATATATATATGTAAGTGTAACCACCCTTTGGGATTACCATGGCCTTAAGGGGTTAACTGTGTGGGCCCAAGCAAAGAAACACCCTTTTCCTATCACATGGTGCTTGGGTGACTTAGCAGTTGTTAAGTCCCATCTACAGTAAAGTGTGTGTGTGTGTGTGTATATATAATACTGTGTACATATGTGCCTATGCCAGAGAGACACAACAGACAGATTCGATGCAAAGTCGGACCAACACCATTGGAGGCCATAGCTGGCATCACTCCAAGCTGGCACGCAGTGCCCGAGAGGGGGACTTTTATTCCCAGCAGATGGAGATAAGCACCAGGCCTGACAGGTGCCCAAATGGAATCAAGTTCTACCGAAGTCACCCTGAAGGAGGCTTCTGTAGGTAACGAATGGGATCAAGCCTCAGCACCTCCCTAAGAGGCCAGGAAAGGGGCAGCTAGGGGAGTAGATTCACACAGCATCAGGAAGAATGCAGCCATGTCAATCTCAAGTTCCCAATGTAAATGGATGGAACCAATAATTAATAAAGTTCCTGGGGCCCATCATTGCTATATCATTGCCCAGCTGCACAAATCCAGCACCCTGATAAGGTAATCACACCCGAGAAAGACAATGTAAAAAACATTGATGTAAACTCCATAGGTGCCGGGCAGGGAGGGTAACACACACACACACACACACACACACACACACACACACACCCCCCACACACACCCACACCACACACACACACACACACACACACACACACACACTGTTCTTGTGATATGGATCTGACTATATCTGTTCTATTCAGAGCACATATTGCTTTATTTTGTTAGCACTTTAAAGTTCTAGTATGCCTGCTGTATTGAATTTCATGGACAGATATATATATATATATATAACTGTGACTCTTATGGATACATACTGAGAAGATACAAAACACAACTATTCACTTACAGACTTAATCGCAGAGAAGAACCGGGATGGCAAACTTTCCCCGAAAAAAACAATATCTGCAAGAAGACGCACAGCATTACACAGCACATGCATTTTCGGGGGGCTCCATATACAGCCCCTTTTTTTATTTTAAAGGCCCAGTTAGCCATGCATTTGTTAACTATGCTTTCCCATACGTTACAATACAGTGTCTATTTTCATCTATACTTTTCCCCCTGCTCACTGATTTTTAAACTGTTTTATTTCTGAAAAATATTGAAATTAAAAATGACCACTATGTTGTGACATCCCTACACTTCAAAGTGTCTTATCAAAGAAGCTCAGAGTATAGTAAGACGATGTCACTGATAAGTCTGCATAGAAAAAATCTCTGTGTTGCCTGTTGAGTAGAGCAATTAGGAATAAGAGGCAGGAATTGTCACGTGGACACTCAAATGCAGGATTCGGGCCCATTAATTTTTTAAAAATAAAATAAAAAATTAAGCAAATAAAAATAAGGTCGGGAACCCGCTTTAAAGGGCGTCACTTTAAGGTCGCTTTCAGGATAGGTCCATTTTGTGGGTAACAAACAACACGTCTGTGGCGGCGCGGCTGCCTGTCCACTGGGCCGGACGGATTTAGGCTGCGGTCCCAGTGCATGCGCGCTCGGCGGGGGGGGGGGGGCGGTGCCGTTAACAGCGTGCAACCCGCGTCCCCTGGGAGAAGTTTCGACGGAGGGAGATGGCTAGGGGGGGGGGGGTTTGTGGGGGCGTGGCCACGACGTCCCGCGGCTGGTTCGCGCTCATTGGGTGAACCGCCGGCGGGGGGCGTGGCCATGCCAACGTCGCCAGTTCTAAACTTAATTTCATTGAGTTAAAAAAACCTGGCAGAACGGCGTGGGAAGGTGCGTACTGGGCCCAGCCCCATTGAGGGGGTGCTTATACGCACAGCGCACGCCGAGGTGTGCGCTGCAGCAGTTAGTGGGGCCACAGCCTTACCCCACGCTGCGGGACATGCGAGGGGGGGGAACAGGGCTGTCGCGGCGCAGCTGAGTGTCCCCTGGGGCGGCCGGTGGGGGGACACTGGCATGCCTTTCCTACACCCAACCCCCCTCCTCTCCCCACCAGCACTAACCTCCAAACTTGTGGCCGGGGTGACCATCGCGCAGGGGGGCGTGCTGCCCAACACCCAGCCCAAGCTGCTGCCCAACACCCAGCCCAAGCTGCTGCCCAACATCCAGCCCAAGCTGCTGCCCAACACCCAGCCCAAGCTGCTGCCCAACACCCAGCCCAAGCTGCTGCCCAACACAGCCAAGCTTGCTGCCCAAGATCCAGCCCAAGCTGCTGCCCAATCCAGCCCAAGCGCTGCCCAAGATCCAGCCCAAGCTGCTGCCCAAGACCAGCCCAAGCTGTGCCCAAAGATCAGCCCAAGCTGCTGCCCAAGATCCAGCCCAAGCTGCTACCCAAGATTCCAGCCCAAGCTGCTGCCCAACATCCAGCCCAAGCTGTGCCCAACACCCAGCCAAGCTGCTGCCCAAGATCCAGCCCAAGCTGCTGCCCCAACACCAGCCCAAGTGCTGCCAACACCCAGCCCAAGCTGCTGCCACACACCCAGCCAAGCTGCTGCCCAAGATCCAGCCCAGCTGCTGCCAACACCCAGCCAAGCTGCTGCCAACACCCAGCCCAAGCTGCTGCCCAACACCCAGCCCAAGCTGCTGCCAACACCAGCCAAAGTGCGCCAACACCCCCAGCCCAAGCTGCTGCCCAACACCCAGCCCAAGTGCTGCCCAAATCCAGCCCAAGCTGCTGCCCAACATCCGCCAACTGCTGCCCCAACATCCAGCCCAAGCTGCTGCCCAACACAGCCCAAGCTGCTGCAACACCCAGCCCAAGCTGCTGCCCAACAAACACCCAGCCCAAGCTGCTGCCAACACCCAGCCCAAGTGCTGCCCAACACCCAGCCCAAGATGCTGCCCAACATCCAGCCCAAGCTGCTGCCCAACATCCGCCCCAAGCTGCTGCCCAAGATCCAGCCAGCGGCTGCCCAACATCCAGCCCAAGTGCTGCCCAACACACCAGCCCATGCTGCTGGCCCACACCCAGCCATGTGCTGACCAACACCCAGCCCAAGCTGCTGACCAACACCCGCCCATGCTGTGCCCAACACCCAGCCAAGCTGCGCCCAACACCAGCCCAAGCGCTGCCCAACACCCAGCCCAAGTGCTGCCCACACCAGCCCAAGCTGCTGCCCAACACCCAGCCCAAGCTGCTGCCCAACACCCAGCCCAAGGCTCCAGCGTGCCCACCAGCCAGCTGTCCCACCCAGCCAAGTGCGCAAGAAGAGGTTCGTGTGTGTGTGTGTGACACTGTGGTGTGTGTTGTGTGTGGACATGTGTGTGTGTGTGTGACACGTGTGTGGTGTGTGAATGTGGTGGTGTGTGAGTTTGTTGGTGGTGTTTACGTGTGTGTGTGTGTGTGTGGACATGTGTGTTGTGTGTGTGTGTGTGACCTGCGAGTGTGTGTACTGTGTGTGTGTGTCTCACTGTGTGTGTGTCTCACTGTGTGAGTGTGTCTCACTGTGTGTGTGTCTCACTGTGTGAGTGTGTCTCACGGTGTGTGTGTGTCTCACTGTGTGTGTGTGTCTCACTGTGTGTGTGTGTCTCACTGTGTGTGTGTGTCTCACTGTGTGTGTCTCACTGTATGTGTGTGTGTCTCACTGTATGTGTGTGTGTCTCACTGTGTGTGTGTGTCTCACTGTGTGTGTATGGCAGACACTCTGTGTGCTGGGGGACATACCAATGTGAGGTGCAAAGGAGGGTACAGTGATGTCACGTGTAAGGGGGGAGACTCATGTGAGGTGCAAGGGGGGGAGGGATGTTAGCTGTAAGGGGGGGAGAGTCAGGTGACATGCAAGGGGTGGGAGAAATGTGAGGTGCAAGGGGGGGGAGAGTCAGGTGACGTGCAAGGCGGAGGACAGTCAACAAAACTCTCCCTATACCCCCATGAAAATGCTCCTATAACCACTTCTCTTTCCAAAATACTCCAATAACCACTTTCTTCTAACTTCTCCCCTTATAACTGACTCCTATAACCATAAGGACCCTACAACTCTTACCCTTACTGCTCCTATAACCGCTCCCTAAGGCTCCTATAATCGCTCCCTGACGTGATCCTATAACGCGCTCTCAATAATTTCACTCAAAGTATCCTATATATCACTCCCGATACAGTAACTTGTCCCCCTAACGACTGACTTACTGCTCCTTATAACTTACCCTCAATTGTCGCCTCCTGATCTGCTAGTTAGTAACTCCTCCCCCCTACGTTTATACTTCTGACCAGCTGCTACCCACTTATACAGTGTCACGTTACCTGTCCCCGTTTCTCCTTGTTATTATAAGCCGTGGTGTCTTTACTAGGAACCATAATGAGAAAACGACCAATGAAATTCTAATCTGTTTAATGCTGTTTGTGCCCATGTACAGTAGGATCAAAGTGAACTAATGACAGTGACATGTTTAATTTGGACACACACCCACACAGCTGACTTCGACAAGTTGATGCAAATGGCTGGACCTGCAGAGGGATTCACCATAACTATGAGTAGGATCGACCTTGAGAAGTCCTAAGGGAGAGACTGAGGGTCTAGATCAGTATATGACACAAAAACCTCATGGAGCACGTGATATATAAAAAATATATATATATATGTAAGTGTAACCACCCTTGGGATTAACCATGGCCTTAAGGGGTAACTGGTGGGCCCAAGCAAAGAAACACCCTTTTCCTATCACATGGTGTTGGGTGACTTAGCAGTTGTTAAGTCCATCTACAGAAAGTGTGGTGTGTGTGTGTGTATATATACTGGTGTACATATGTGCTATGCCAGAGAGACACAACAGACAGTTCGTGCAAAGTAGCGGACCAACACCATTGGAGGCCATAGCTGGCATACTCCAAGCTGGCACGCGTGCCCGAGAGGGGGACTTATTATCCCAGCAGATGGAGAGATAAGCACCAGGCCTGACAGGTGCCCAAATGGAATCAAGTTCTACCGAAGTCACCCTGAAGTAGGCTTCTGTAGGTAACGATGGATTCAAGCCTCGAACCCTCCCTAAGAGGCCAGGGAAAGGTGCAGCTGGGGAGTAGATTCACACAGCATCAGGAAGAATGCGTCCATGTCAATCTCAGTTTCCCAATGTAAATGGATGGAACCAATAATTAATAAAGTTCCTGGGCCCATACATGCTATATCATTGCCCAGCTCACAAATCCAGACCCTGATAAGGTAATCACACCCGAGAAAGAAAATGTAAAAAACATTGATGTAAACTCCATAGGTGCCGGGCAGGGAGGGTACACCACACACACACACACACACACCACACACACACACACACACACACACACAACACACACACACACACCACACACACACACACACACACACCACACACCACACACGCATCACACACAACACGCGTGTGTTTGTGATATGGATCTGACTATATCTGTTTATTCAGAGCACATATTGCTTTATTTTTTAGCACTTAAAGTTCTAGTATGCCTGCTGTATTGAATTTCATGGACAGATATATTATATAATTATATAACTGTGACTTCTTAGGATACCTACTGAGAAGATACAAAAACACAACTATCACTTACAGACTTAATCGCAGAGAAGAAACCGGGATGGCAAACTTTCCCCGAAAAAAACAATATCTGCAAGAGACGCACAGCATACACAGCACATGCTTTTTGGGGGGCTCCATATACCAGCCCCTTTTTTTATTTTAAAGGCCCAGTTAGCCATGCATTTGTTAACTTCTTCCGCATACGTTACAATACAGTGTCTATTTTCATCTATACTTTTCCCCCTGCTCACTGATTTTTTTAAACTGTTTTATTTCTGAAAATATTGAATTAAAAATGACCACTATGTTGTGACATCCCTACCACTTCAAAGTGCTTATCAAAGAAGCTCAGAGTTATAGTAAGACGATGTCATGATAAGTCTGCTAGAAAAAAATCTCGGTGTTGCCTGTTGAGTAGAGCAATTAGGAATAGAGGCAGGAATGTCACGTGGACACTCAACATGCAGGATGATCGGGCCCATTAATTTTTAAAAAATAAATAAAAATCTAACGCAAATAAAAGATAAGGTCGGGAACCCGCTTTAAGGGCGTCACTTTAAGGTCGCTTTCAGGATAGGTCCATTTTGGGGTAACAAACACACACGTCTGTGGCGGCGCGGCTGCCTGTCCACTGGGCCGGAGGATTTAGGCTGCGGTCAGTCATGCGCGTCGGCGGGGGGGGGGGGGGCGGTGCGTGAACAGCGCTGCAACGCGGTCCTGGAGAGAGTTGCGAGGGAGGGAGATGGCAGGGGGGGGGGGGTTGTGGGGCGTGGACACGACGCGTCCCGCGGCTGGTTCGCGCTCATTGGGTGAACCGCCGGCGGGGGGCGTGGCCATGCCAACGTCGCCAGTTCTAAACTTAATTTCTTGAGTTAAAAAAAAACTGCAGAAAAGGCGTGGGAAGGTGCGTACTGGGCCCAGCCCCATGAGGGGTGGTGCTATACGCACAGCGCACGCGAGGTGTGCGCTGTGGCAGCAGTAGTGGGGCCACGCCTTACCCCACGCTGCGGGACAGGAGGGGGGGGGGGAAAGGGCTGGCGCGGCGAGAGGAGTGTCCCCGGGGCGGCCGGTGGGGGACACTGGCATGCCTTTCCTACACCCCAACCCCCCTCCTCTCCCCACCAGCACTAACCTCCAAACTTGTGGCGGGGTGACATGCGCAGGGGGCGTGCTGCCCAACACCCAGCCCAAGCTGACTGCCAACACAGCGCCAAGTGTGCCCAACAATCCAGCCCAAGCTGGCCACACGACCAACGACACACCCAGCCCAAGCTAGCTGCCCCCAACACCCAGCCCAAGCTGCTGCCAACACATCCAGCCCAAGCTGCTGCCCAACACCCAGCCCAAGCTGCTGCCCAACACAGCCAATATGCTGCCCAAGATCCAGCCCAAGCTGCTGCCCAGATCCAGCCCAAGCGGCTGCCAAGATCCAGCCCAAGCTGCACACAAGACCAGCCCAAGCTGTGCCCAAAGATAGCCCAAGTGCTGCCCAAGATCCAGCCCAAGCTGCTCCCAAGATCCGCCCCAAGCTTGCCCAACATCCAGCCCAAGCTGTGCCCAACACCCAGCCAAGCTGCTGCCCAAGATCCAGCCCAAGCGCTGCCCCAACACCAGCCCAAGATGCTGCCAACACCCAGCCCAAGCTGCTGCCACACACCCAGCCAAGCTGCTGCCCAAGATCCAGCCCAAGCTTGCTGCCAACACCCAGCCAAGCTGCTGCCACACCCAGCCCAAGCTGCTGCCCAACACCCAGCCCAAGCTGCTGCCAACCCAGCCAAGTGCGCCAACACCCCCAGCCCAAGCTGCTGCCCAACACCCAGCCCATGCTGCCCAAATCCAGCCCAAGCTGCTGCCCAACATCCGCCAACTGCTGCCCAACATCCAGCCCAAGCTGCTGCCAACACCAGCCCAAGCTGCTGCAACACCCAGCCCAAGTGCTGCCCACAACACCCAGGTGCCCAAGTGCTGCCAACACCCAGCCAAGTGCTGCCCAACACCCAGCCCAAGCCATGCTGCCCACATCCAGCCCAAGCTGCTGCCCAACATCCAGCCCAAGCTGCTGCCCAAGATCCAGCCAGCTGCTGCCCAACATCCAGCCCAAGTGCTGCCCAACACACCAGCCCATGCTGCTGTGCCCACCACCCAGCACCAGCATGCCTGCACCAACACCCAGCCCAAGCTGCCTGACCAACACCCCCCAGCTGTGCCCAACACCCAGCCAAGCTGCTGCCCAACACCAGCCCAAGCGCTGCCAACACCAGCCAAGGCTGCCACCCAGCCCAAGCTGCTGCCCAACACCCAGCCCAAGCGCTGCCCAACACCCAGCCCAAGCGCTGACCCAAGCTGCCCAAAGAGCGTCGCCAGTGCGCAAGAAGAGGTTCGTGTGTGTGTGTGTGACACTGTGGGTGTGTGTGTGTGGACATGTGTGTGTGTGTGTGACACGTGTGTGTGTGACATGTGGTGGTGTGTGAGTTTGTTGGTGTGTGTTTACGTGTGTTGTGTGTGTGTGTGACACTGTGTGTGTGTGTGTGTGTGTGACACTGCGAGTGTGTGATACTGTGTGTGTGTGTCTCACTGTGTGTGTGTCTCACTGTGTGAGTGTGTCTCACTGTGAGTGTGTCTTCACTGTTGAGGTGTCTCACTTGGTGTGTGTGTGTCTCACTGTGTGAGTGTGTCTCACTGTGTGTGTGAGTGTCTCAAGTGTGTGGGTGTCTCACTGTGTGTGTGTCTCATGTGTGTGGGTCTCACTGTGTGGTGTGTCTCACTATGGTGTGTCTCACTATGTGTGTGTCTCACTGTGTGTGTGTGTCTCATGTGTGTGTGTGTCTCACTGTGTGTGTGTGTGCTCACTGTGTGTGTGTCTCAGGATGTGTGTGTGTCTCACTGTTAGTGTGTGTGGTCACATGTGTCGTGTGTTGTCTCATGTGTGTGTATGGCAGACACTCTGTGTGTGGGGGACATACCAAGTGAGGTGCAAAGGAGGGTACAGTGTGTCACGTGTAAGGGGGGAGACTCATGTGAGGTGCAAGGGGGGGAGGATGGTTAGCGGAGGGGGGGAGAGTCAGGTGACATGCAAGGGTGGGAGGAACTGTGAGGTGCAAGGGGGGGGAGAGTCAGGTGACGTGCAAGGCGGAGGACAGTGATGTGGGGGCAAGGGGGGGAGAGTGATGTGGAGGGCAGGGACGGGAGACCCCAGCTATGAAGGAGGAGGGGTGGGGGCCCGAGCTGAGAAGAGGGGGGGGGGGGGGGGTCGGAAGGGGGGGGGGGAGGGGAGGAGGGGGGGGGGGGGGGGGGAAGAGCTCGGAAGGGGAACGGAGTTGTGAACATGGGGGCCAGACCCCTGTGAAGGGGGGTACATCCCGGGCAACGCCGGATCTCTCAGCTAGTATAATATATATATTATATACACATAAACAACTTTGCAAAGTGTCGTAAGAGTGTTGGATAAGCCGTTTTGACGTTGTAAAAATGAACATAGGTACGCATTGCACAGCGCTGGATAAGCCATTCGTTGTTAAGCGAAGCGTTGTAAAACGAGGACTGCCTGTAATTTTTTTACTGTGTATTTTTGTCATACTGGATGTAGCATTGTGCTTCTCTGATGCTTGCTGTTACCATTTTGTGGGTAATTGCATCTTACAAAAGGGAGAAGACGCTTTTAACCCTTAAACCACTTACCTGGTTTGACCAAACTGTTACATTTCTCGCACTTGGGGATCATATCCGAAAAGATCTTTTCTAAAAGAAGAAAGGAAAATATTATGAAGACTAAGGGGTATCAATTTACAATATCACCGTCATTTGATCATGCTGGTCCTACAGTATGTCCAACTGGCCTTTAAGCCATTAAACATGGCACTGTCATTAGGTCACTTTGCGTCTACATGGGACTGACCCTTTAAACGATTGAACACTATTGACAGTGACATCACAGTCATTAGGTCACTTTGCTCCTACATGGGAAAGACTAACTTTGAAAGAGGAGAGAGATCCTCCTTTTTGGAGGACGAGGAGAGGTGGACAGGTACCTTTCATCCAGGAGAGGGGATACTCCATCCTGCAGGAGGTCCCCACACAATGGGAGGTGTGAAAAGTACCATGAGCTTCGACTAGGTCATCAGGACTCAGACCGGCAACTCTCTCCAGTGTGTCGATGTTCTAACGGGTTAAGGACAGATATGACATCACACATGAAATCTATTTGCTCTGAAGATATTATAGCACCCATGGGTGTTACATTCACTGATATTACAGCACCAATGGGTGCTCCTCCTCTAAAAATATTACAGCACCTATGGGTGCTCTTCTCTCCTGATAATATGACAGCACTCATCAGTGTACTCTCCTCTGGTATTACAGCAGTTGTGGGGGCTCCATTCCCTTCGGATATCAGAGAACCCATGGGTGCTCCAGCTTGATATTAAAGCACACATGGGTGCTCCTCTTGTGAATTTATTACAGCACCTCTGGGTACTGTCTTCCTTTAGCATACTAGGACACTAACTACTCTATCTAAGGATATTACAGCACCTATGGGTGCTGGCTTGCCGTGAACATATTACAGCACCCATAGAATTATTACAGTAGGTATTTCTACCCAATCACATATTTCAACTCCCATGAGTGATCCCTCTCCTATGTATATTACAGCACACATGGTACCTGAGTGTAGCAACGCAGTAAAATACCCTTTTCCTTCAGCAACCGCAGGAAATAATGGCAGACCGTTGGCTATAAAAGAAAAGACCATTATTTGCAAGGAGTGGTGGTGAGAGAAAGGAGGGAATGAAAAGGTAAGAAATACAAGAAGTAGTGGGGAAAAAGCGAGAGAGGGCGACGAGGCAGAGGCAAGACAGAAAAGAAGGGGAAGGGGGAGAGAAAGGAAAAGGGAAAAAAATTGGAGGGGATAGAGATGGGAGACGGAGAAAGGGGGAGAGACGGAGAAAGTAGGGAGGAGGGGGAAAGTAGGGAGGAGGGGGAAAGTAGGGAGGAGGGAGAAAGAAGGGGGAGGCTGGAGAAAGGAGGGGGAGGGAGACGGAGAAAGGGAGGGATGTGGGGAAAGTAGGGAGGAGGGGGAAAGAAGGGGGAGACTGGGAGACCGGAGAAAGGAGGGCGAGACTGGTGAGATAAAGAAAAGTGGGGGACAAGAAAGAGAGAAAAAGGAGAGGGGGATGGGAGTGAACAACGAGAGGGGGAGGGGAGAAAAAAAAAGTAGAGGTGGACAGAATTAAAAAAAGGAGGGGAACGGAAGAGAAACGGGAGAGAAAGAATGGAGAGGGGTATAGGAGAGAGAGAAAGTCATCACACTCTTTAAAGATGTTCCTCTACACCAGGCATGCCTGTCAAATTCAGAATAGCTTGGCAGCCAATTCTTAAGACCAACTCCAAGACTCGGGCCGCACCACGAAAAATAGAATACAATCACTAAAACCTATTGTCACGGGATACCAGCACTTTTAATACCTTTATACCTGGATCATTTGATTGAGCAAAGCAAGGAGGTAAAATAAATTGTAATTTATTTCCACAAAATGACACACACACTATGTTACACAACTACACTCAAAATACCCTTACTGGGATGGGGCAAATGAAATAAGTTATTTCCAAAACGAAATCTGGAAAAGCAAAGTCTCTAGGAGCAATTTCCCAGGAGCGGTAGTTGCTCGCAAACAGTCCTCAGTCAGCGGTGCCAGTCGCAACCGCTTATGTACTCTGACTGAGCTGATCATTCGTTCTGCCACTGCTGTATTGGTACTTGGAACCTTAGTCCTTACGAAGTCCTGAAGCTTGTTACGAAATCTTGTAGAACTTTACATGAATCTTGTTATAGAACTGTACAACTCATTCGTGATGGGCGGCACGGATTCTTATAGGGTTAAAACTCCTATACCTAACCTATGCAGCCAATCACCCTGTGGGAATAATTTTCCCCACCTATCCCGGACTTGCCAATACCTTATAAGCCTGCAGAGGTGGCTTCTCATTCTGCTATGGGCATGTGCGAACCTCGCACCTTTGCCGCTTAGCATATGAGACCCAACCTCCTTACCTGGCGACACTCAGTCTGGGCGAGTCAGCATTTGCTCAACTGCCCGGACTTTACACTAAGCGGGGGGTACTTGGGTTATTCCGCCCACCCTGACACCTTAGTC
This sequence comes from Ascaphus truei, assembly GCA_036426205.1. Classification (NCBI taxonomy): domain Eukaryota; kingdom Metazoa; phylum Chordata; class Amphibia; order Anura; family Ascaphidae; genus Ascaphus; species Ascaphus truei. Next base: position 48,085 of record WSYH01000565.1, read on the forward strand.
GCTCTGAGCCTTTCAACTCCGGACCTTCCTAGACATTGCGGCGTCAAGCAAGCGGGATGTTTTAGAAGTTCGGAGCTGGATATGCTCAGCTCATTCACAGTACTTTACTGAAATGCATTTCTAAGTGAGAACAATCATAAAATGAGTTTTTCCCTGTCTCTGATGTTTGAATGAAAGTCCAAATGTGCCTAACATGTTGGAACAATTAAAATAGGGGGACTTTCATTCACCAATTTTTATATAAACTTATAAAAATTGAGTTACAGGGTTTTTCATGTTTCTCCCCGAATAACGCGCACAGAAAGTTTCAGTGCTCTAGGAGCTTCCTAACAGAAGTTAGGAAAAAGCCGCTGAAACCTTGCTAAGCGCTGGACTTTAAAAACATTTTCTTTTACACTTTCACAGAAAAACCATCTCTACATTGTACACTCTAAACTGAGAAAATAAATTTCTCTCGCCACCTTATATCTGGTGGGAGATACACTGAAACCCACCCTGGGTTCTGGGCATATACCAGGGAACCTTTGAATGGGAATTATTCCCTTGCCTGGTCTTACTATTCTGGTCTGTGCTGAAGCAGGGAAATCCTCGCTGGTTGACACGACTGGAATACTAAGACACGCACACATTTTTATTGTAATACGGTTTATATGCCATAACTTGGCTGCAGAGCTGACACTTCACAAATTCCCAATATGGCTCAGGGGCACCCAGCCAGGCATACTACCTTTATTATTGGCCTGGGTACCCCCTCACGTCACACCTATGCGTACACTTTTTATGTAAGTGTCGCTGGCATCTCCTTCCCACATCCGCTCCTCCATCCCCTCATCAAGAGAAGAGGAAACCCGGTAAGTGGCCCTGAGAGAAGGGGCCACTGTATTTCTCCCTTTCCCCCCCACCTCTTCGCCTCTATTCCCCCACTCTCTCCTATCTCAATACATACACAATACCCCCCCACAATACAGACAATACCTCCCTCACCACAATACACACACAAAACCACCCTCCCCTACAAAACCCACACAATGCCCCCACCACCACAAAAAAACCCACGAAAGTTGAACCCTAGTTTCGGCCGGGCCCTACTTCTGGCGCACATCGGGGGTCAGAGGTGGCCTGGGCCAGCTGGGGGTGAGGAAGTCCAGCAGCCGGATGCAACTCACAGCACTGGGCTGCCGGGATGGATGTCCCAGCTCTCCCCCATAATTCGAGCGCAGGGCCTGTCGGCTGAGTGGCTGCGGGGTGACCCCTTTTGGAGCGCATGCGGCCCGTGTGTTCTACACGTATTTAATCCCTCTCATATACATAACCCGCTCCTCCAACATTGTGACTGTGAAGGGGAACCCAGGCCAGTAAATAAAAGGTATTATGCCCGGCTGGGTGCCCCGGAGTCATATTGTAAATGTGACGTGTCAGCTCTGCAGCCCACTGCTGGCTGCAAGCCTATAAATGCGTTAGAATTGTCTGTGTGCCCCCGCTAGGAATAAAGGGACCACATGTATTATACTAAGTTACATTGTATGAGTGCGGTCACAGTTTGTGTATTAGTTTGTATGGATTAGTTCAGAGTATTGCAACAATGTTTCACTGCCAAACCGCAAAGAGGAAAAAGGGTTTTAACTCCAGCCGCTTTTTCACACAGCACAGAAGCAGGGAGCTAACTTAGGTTAGGAGCATGCGAGCGCTATGACATTTGGGGTGAGTGCTGCTGGGGTACAAGCAGTGAAGCAGTTATGGTTTCCTTATTATTAACTTTTATACAAAGTCATGAATGAAAGTTACTCTCTTTTTAGTGCATTAAAGTTATGAGAGTAAAGAAATTAACATTCAGACAGGCGGGGCAGCGGATACATTGGGGATTCACAAGTACAGTATATGACCGGCAATTCCATGGGAGTGAATCATGCATAAACTTAAGTGCAGACTTTTGAAGCACCCTGCTGATGCGTCGCCAGAAGTCCGGACTTAACAAAGACAGTGACAGATCAGTGTTACTTTAGAAGGATTTATTATAAACAGTTTGCCCAGCAGATGTCCAGATGTCCGGGACAGAGGTAGACATTCTTCCGCCAGAGAAGGGGTCTTGGTTAGGTATGCTAAGCCGCACAGGTGTGATGTCAGCGCATGACCCTTGGCCTACCATGAAGCCCCTTGCCCGGCTGCATGAACTGTTGGCAACTCTGCCATAGGGTGGGGGTATTGGTTCCCACGCCGAGATTGGCTGCACACAGTACAGATAGGCTTTGAATAGTTTTAAAAGTCCGTGCAGTCAGTGGGGACGGGAGATTAATCTAAGATACATCGTGCGGTACGAAGACTATTCCATCGTAACTAAGATTTGTACCCCGCTTCAAGAGTTCGTTAGAACTGAGGATGTGAACGAATCCTGCAAGGGCAGAACGAAAAGATTACTGTCGGCGGAGAAAAAGCGGTCGCATGCGGCGCCCCTAGCCAAAGACTGTCTCACGGCTCTATTTGCGCACCAACCCCGCTCCTGGGAATTAGTGCCTGGAGACTTTATTTATGTGAAGTTCGTTCCGTGGACATTTTATTTGGTTTTTCCCAGTTCCAGTAAGTGTTTATTCGTGTTATTTTGTAAATCAAACTGTGTGTGTTTCTCGTGTAAATAAATCACAATTCATTTTATCTCCCGCTTTGTTCAATCAAAGGATCCGGTAATTAAGGTGTTAAAAGCATTGGTCTCCCGTGACATTGACCTCCCTCCTTTCTATTGAACAATGTTTCATAAAAAATACCCCAGCTTCTCTCTTCGACATTTTTTTAAATAGAGTAAATACTGTATATCAATTTCTATCAAAAATGAACTTTATTACACATTATATACTGTCATTTGCCATATCCAAATATGTTTTTGTCAAACGTTGCGCAAGCAATGCAATACATACAGTAACTTAAAACTCTATTCATTTTTACTTATCACCATACAAATACCCTGCTTCTCTCTAACATTCTTACCTTGAACTGCCCTGGGTACAACTCTCGAGCCAGAGCAAAAAACGGCTCCGGATTTTCCTGGAGCGGGAACAAATAATTCAAAGTGAATTAGTGACACCGACTCTGCACCATACATAATAGTTGGTATAGAGAGAACCCGTCTGCGTGTTTTCCACCATCATCAAACCTGCTTCACTCGCCCCACTATCACATATCACACGGTGGCTAAGCTACAGAAAAGGATTCTGGGTAATGACATGTAAATGAGCAGACAGAGTTTGTCCCTTTTAACATAGATATTTCCCAGAGCTTTTGCCTGCTGCATTACAAAACACTGAGCTAAAACTGATAAGGATGCAAAAGTTATCTCTGAGTGACTTGTCTGATTTTACCCTTTCCTGTCCCAGCTGGCAAGTAAAATCTGTAGGGAAATATCAATGTTATAATGGATGGAAAGCTAAAAGTGGCCCAGCCACATGCTCATCTCCGATACAGAGAAAGGGGGAAGACATTAATCTTTATCTGTACTCACACTCTCTTTTCTATTTCACCCTTTCTTTTTTCCCCCAAGGACAAAGAGTGGGAGGCGGACAACATTAATTTTATCACTGGTCTTCCTCCCTCGCCTTCCTATATGTCTCTCCTTCCCGATATTAACAACTCCCTGACCACGGACACTCCAGCCCTTCTGAATCAAGTGACGGCTCTTTGGTGCGATCACGTGATGTGGCTTTAGTTCCGGATGTGACAGGCAGGGGGGACGAGGCTGCCCCTTCAATGTAGTACAAGCATACCCCTCTATACGGACCTTCACTTTACGGACCCATTTACAATAGCACCATTCCCCTGTGTCCGTACGCTCGCTTCGCAAGTACGGACAAATTCTGTCCTACAGACCGCCGTAGTTGTGTGACACACTGTTTCCCTCGCCCAATTGGAAAACGGCAGCTCGCCCATGCGCCTGTGAGTAGGACACAGGCACGTCCTGAACAGCAATTACAGTACATGCATCGATAAGTGGAAAAAAAGGTACTGCTTCACTTTAAGTACATTTTCACTTTACATACATGCTCTGGACCCATTGCGTACGTCAATGCGGGGTATGCTTGTAGGCAATAAAAACCGAACAAGGGCCAATGATATATGGTCTACATCAGGGGGGCGCAAACTTTTTTCCCTGCGCCCCCCTGCCGGCTGTCCCCTCACTCCCGCGCCCCCCCAGCCCCAACTTACCCTCGCACCGGCGTAATGACGTCACGTTGCCATAGCAACGTGACGTCACATGACCTCGCAGCGTCATTTTGACGCCGCGTTGCCATGGCGACGCCGGGAGGAAGCCGCCGGAGCCACGGGTAAGTATGGTTTACAGAGGCCCTGCAGCTCCCCCGGCACTTAATATAAGTGCCTTCGGGAAGCGCGCGGGGCCTCTGTAAACCCCGCGCCCCCCGTCGGCAGTCTCGCGCCCCCCCTGGGGGTCGCGCCCCACAGATTGCGCACCGCTGGTCTACATCATAAGGGCCCTGGGGTGGCACTTTTATTGACGTTCATCAATAGGGCACTAAAGGGGTTAAGAGCTGTTTTTACCTTAAAAAATCCGATTTCGAAGATGGCCTCGGGATACGGCAGGTTGTATTTTTGAAGGTTAGAGTACAGACCGCTGCTGGGGGAGCGGAAATCAGGGATCCCTGCAGCTAAAGAGGAGGACTTATATGTAGCAGTTATAGGGAGTGTTCATAAGTTCAGTGTGGGAAGGAATTAGAGAACAGGGAGCATTTAATGGAGGAGTTAATGCTGAGAGGATAGAGGAGGACTTATAGGAGCGGTTAGGGTAGGAGTTATAGGAGTAGTTATATAGTATGCATCTGTATGTGCATGATCAAATACCTATACCTCCTTGTACCACACTGCGGAATATGTTGGCGCTTTACAAATAAACGATAATAATAATATGAGTGTTTAGGAGAAACGTTATAGAGTGGGTAGAGGAGGTAAAGATGTAGCTAACGTTATTCCAACCCGTGGCGTGATGCAGAGGGACATACACCGCGCACCAGGAGGAAAAGCGGCCATTGGTTTGAATCAGCCGCACACAAGAAGGGGTTGGGCTCTCTTGCTATTTCACTTGGGGGAGTGCACCAGGCGTTGCAATAACGTTGCCAATATCTATATACGGAGAAATTATAGGAGTGGTCAGAGGTGGTATAGGTAGCTGTTATAACAGAAGTAATGGGAGGATTTATAGGGAGCAGTTGTAGGCTCCATTAGGGGTAGAAGTTATTTAGAGTACAGTATATATAGGTTCAGTTAGGAAAATAATTATAAGGAGTCTCATTGTTACTTACACGTGGAGATGCCAGCTCCCACCATACACACCACGTTTTTACCTGCGGGCAGGAAGGGGGTTGCAATTAGCAGAGGTCAGAGAGATCTCCACCAACCGCACACATGTATGAGATGCTTTAAAAGGACATGTAGTGTCGGCTTACATCTCTCACTCTGCATAAACCTGCCCACCCCTTCCAGGCTCAGCTCATCCAGAACTTTCTCCGGGGTGCTGAGTCCCATGGTCCGGGAGAAGAGATTGCGCAAGAAATCCACTGCAAAGAAAGAGCACAGAGAATCAGCCCCCGTAATCCATCGCATCTAACAACACTCCGGTGAGGCCTCGGACCCCTTAGATCAATGCCTTCTTCCCATATTGAAAACCTGGTTGTGTCTATTCCAAATCATTGCTGTATTAACCTCTCACTCCCTCTGCTGGGAAGCTGTTCTATTCATCCACTACTCTTTCAGTAAAGATCATCCTCATATCAGCTCCTTTCACGTCCCCCTCTCCCTCCTTTCGCTCCCGTCACCCTCTTCTTGCCTTCTTTTTCCCATCGTTCTCTCCATTTTCTCCCCTTCCACTTTACATCTCTACTTTCAACCCACCCCTCTCCCTCCAACCCCACATCCTCCTCTCCCATCCTGCTTTCTTTTTCTCTCACACTCCTCTCCCATTGTCCTCTCCTTCCTTTTTCTTTCCCGTTGCCCTCCTTTCCCTCACAGATAGATAAATAAAAAACGTACTTTCCGATGCACTGTTAATCTCTTCACTGGAATCAGATTCCTATTAAAAAAATTAATTGCATTATACACAATATTTATTAGAAGAGATTAAACCTGTCACTGTCATTATGTCACTTTGCTCCTACACATTAAACATGTCACTGCCATTAGGTCACTTTGCTCGTACATACAACTGACCCTTTAACCCATTAAACATGTCACTGTCATTGGGTCACTTTGCTCATATGTAGGACTGGCCCTTTAACGGTTTAACCCATTCTCCATTACCTCTGAATCCTCAGATTTTGCTGTGATCTCCTCAGTTTCTTTAGCTTGTTGTACATACAGAAAAGAGTGTTATGTTAATCTGTATACATCTTTTTGGAGACAAATAACACAAATCAAAAGCACCCATTTACTTTTGGGTATTTGATAGCCTTAAATAATAGTAATTTGTATTTCTTCCCAAATAACTGTTGTAATAATATATATTTTTCTCTTAAACCCAAAATAGCACTTCTGTATTTTCAGAATTGTGGTAGCCTCATAAAATAAATAATTACTTAAGTCAAAGATAATCTATGTATACCAATATTTCTAATATATACACACACATATATATATATATATTTATATGTACATATTTTAATATGTACATATACAGTACTTCAGTTTCTTAGAATATATATATATATATATATATATATATATATATATATATATATATATATATATATATATATTAGATTGAAAGCTCTTTGGTGCAGGGACTCCTCTTCCGACATGTTACTTTTATGTCTGAAGCACTTATTCCCATGATATTATTTATATGATTGTCACGTGTATTACTACTGTGAAGCGCTAAGTACATTAATGGCGCTATATAAAAAGACATACATTAATAGTATACATTATTTATAAGCAGTATACAGTATAAACACATACATATATAGTACATATAATTTACAAAATGTGTGTGTATATTATAATATAATTATATATATATATACACATACATACTACTACAAATTCATACATATTCATAATAGTATAATACTATAATATTTATAATAGTATTATATTAGAATAGTATAAAATATTATAATAATCAGTTTCTGGACAAATAAGTTGTTTGTATGTATATCTTTATTTGTATAGCGTCATCCATGTGCACAGCACTTCACCGCAGTAAAAGTAATGACAAAATAATAGGAGACAAAGGGAATATGCCTCAGAGACAAAAGAAAACATATAAAACATTTTTTTTAAAGGAGTCCCTTCCCAGAATACAATCTAAGTCACAGCAGTTTTCAGACATATAAGTTAATTATTAATGTAAAAACTTGTATCTATTAAACCAGACACCGTTATAGTATACTGTATAAATGTACAGTCAGGTTGTGTGTGAAACCCCCAGATCTGATTAGCCTGAACACTGTGATACCTGCAGCCATCGAGTTTGCAGCAACTTCCGGGTCTGTCAGCTGACCACACGTCATGTGTTTAGGCTAAACACACCCTTGGCAGGGGGGATAAGGCTTGCAATTGGTTAGATGAGGGATTGATAGACATTGGAAGTAACCTATCAGGTGTAAGATAAGACACATTGTAAATACTGGCTCCATGGTAGTCTCTACTTATAGACTACAGTGTACCCGTTCTATACCACTTATAACCTCTATACTCACTATATACCATTTATTATACTATAAATAAATAAAACAAACACACAAACACACACACACCCACACACACCACAACACACACCACACAAACACACACAACACACACACACCAAAACACACACACACACACACAACACACACACACACCACACGTTATGGTGGTAAAAAAAAAGTAACAAAAATCCTCCACAGCAAAGCATATAGCAAATGGAAATATTACTGTATGCTCATTTGTATGTCTTAGGCCACGTCCATAGCAGGGGAAGCCGTGCTGAGCCGTACTGAGCCGTGCGGACGCTCCGTGCTGAGCCCCGGCATCCTCAATGAGGATGTCTTTAGAGGGGGCTCAGGCGTGCTGACGAGTTGGATTTTTCAGCCGACAGCCAAACTGTTTTTCAGCGCGCTGTCGGCTGAAAACATCCAATCAGCGCGAAGCAGCGTCAACATCACGGCGCCGTGACGTTGATGTCGGTGTGTCAAGGGCGATTGGCCCACCGACGTCACTGCCCCGCCTCCCGATCGCGGACGCTGTTTGATCAGGTGAGCATCAGCGTCCGCGCGGCTCAGCGCTGCTCCACGTTCTATGGACGCAGCCTTAGACAGGTCTGCAACCCCGCCTTTCACCATTATCACCCAGCACACAGCACTTCCACTGCAGCAAGGGATTCTGGGAAATGACATGCAAATGAGCACACAGTGCCACTTTTTGCTTCAAAACCATATATATGTAGCCCTGGTGCGCTCCATGCTCCGGAGACCCCCCTCCCGAGGTGCCGAGCGTTTGCGGGTGCCGCCGGAGGCAGTGGAGGTTAGCGGGGGCGGCCATTGCAGCCACTCGCGCATGCGCAGTGATCGCGCAGGCGCAGAAGGGTCCCTGGAGCTAGGGAGAAGTTGCGCGAGGGTGAGAATAGGCAGGGAAGGGTTGCGGCGGCCCCTAAATGTTCACGCATGCGCAGGAGAATCGCGCACGCGGCCCCAATGTATTTAGAGGCGCCCCAGGACTACAATTCCCATAGGGCCTAGCGAGGGAGATACCAGGTGCCTGATAGTGGCCAATGAGGGCCAAGGATTCCCAGGCAGGAGTGGATACATTTCGCGCGCTGAGCCCACGCTAGTTAGTTGGAGCTGGAGAGCAGAAGGGGAAGGAAGGGTGCAGGGAGCGAGTGAAGCTCCTGTACCGCGTAAGGTCCCCCATATCCCAGTTAGGCCCCAACTCCCCACCAGACTAGTGGGTAATTGCTAAGGGACGGCCCAAGATAGGGACTCTGCCCTTAGTGATAGTGTGTGTGCTGTCTTGTCAGAGTCACGGCTGTCGGTGCTGTGAGGTCTGACAAGAAGGCACAGTGTTGTGCAGCACGTTGGCTGCAAGCACCCAGCAAGTTGCAGTACGTTGCTGCAGACTCGGGGAAGAGTTAGATAGTAGTGAGGCATAGGGGACTCGGGCGGTACGGGAAGAGGTAGTGCGGGTGCCGGGGGGCAGGGACCCACTTGCATAGGATAGGCTACCCTGTAGGCCCCTAGGAGTTTCCCCTTAAGCCATTCAAGGTTGCTGTGCTGTAGGGACGGCCTATAGTACAGCGAGTGTCACGTTAGTTCACGGAGTCAGTTAGGGACTCCCTTGACGCTGCGCAGTGTTCTGAAGGTTGGGCGCAGGCGGTTGCGGAAGAGGTTCTGCGTGGGATCGTCAAAGGTGGTGGTTCCGGTGTCTTCGGTCATCGGATCCTTTTTGAAGCCATTGCAGATCCGCATGTACTTTAAATCCACAAGTGCACCAACGGGCCCATTAGCTTAATAGTGACTGCGCAGTCACCCATATCCTATCTCTCTACAAGAGTGCGGGACATTGGGTGGGGATCATATGGACACGGGGTGGGATCACCCGGTGTTGGGAGAGTGTCCTGGGCGACGCCGTAGTCAGTGTCGCCTCTAGAGAGGGACACCAGTTATTATGTTGTATGGTAGTATGTCGTATGCTGTTCTCAAGTAAAGACCTTAGTTATTATACATTACGGTGTGCGAGTTATTTTGTATGTGTCCTGCGAGGAACAATTCCTCCTCTGCTAGGAACTATCGCAGGTGGAGGCGCTGCACAGAGTACAAGGTTACTCTTACTCTTAATATAATTGCCCCAGGTTCCCCGTGGCGGAAGCTCAGCCCAACTGTGAGCCAACAGGTAAAGCACCACACCTGGTAACACTGTATGTTCTCCGCACCCACACTATATCTGCGATTGGGTGGGGTGGAATACCCGTTACATATATATATATATATATATGCAAATTGGCATAAAGTAATATTTCCATTTTATATACACACACACACACACACTTAAGTTATGGTGGGTAAAAACGTGACAAAACCACAACAAAAACCCTCCACAGTAAAGCATATAGCAAATGGAAATATTCCTGTATGCTCATTTGCATGTCTTAGGCTGAGTCCATAGAGACTGCAGCCGTGCGGAGGTGCGCTCCGTCCGGGGGCATGTCTATGGGCGGGCCAGTGATGTCACGGAGCTGGTTCGTCCTCATTGGGCGAACCGCTTATGTGACCGGTCCTCCGCTCCCCTCAGCGCTGAAACTTAAATTTTTCTGTCTGCTACGCCTCTGCACACCTGCGGAAGCGTGCGCGAGCCCCTGCTAAAGCCGCTCTCATTGCGGCCGCAGGGACTCATTGACAAGCGTGAGCGTGGCTCAACGCGGGTCAGCAGCTAAGCGCTGACCATGCCCGCGACCTTAGACAGGTCTGCAACCCCGTCTTTCACCATTATCACCCAGCACACAGCACTTCCACTGCAGCAAGGGATTCTGGGAAATGACATGCAAATGAGCACACAGTGCCACCTTTTGCTTCAAAACCATATAACACTGTCCCCTATAAGCTTACGCTTGCTGCATTTCACAGCTGGGTTAAGATGCATAGCGAGTAAACCCACCCACTGACAGCCGTTTCGACCTTATTGGGTCCCATCAGTGTGGGGTTGGTCATACTGGCTTTTCACCTATCCCATGAGCATACAGTAATATTTCCATTTGCTATATGCTTTACTGTGGAGAGTTTTTGTCACATTTTTACCCACCATAACTTAACTAAGTGTGCCCCAGCTACAATAGGATGTACCACCCTCTGCTGTCACTCAAGTGCAGTACCAAAGGTGAGGGGGAAAACCCCATAACAACTACTGGCAACCTGATTGTACCAGGGTTTACTGCCAGCCAAAGGGCAGAATAGTAGTCAGGGGTGACCCTGCTACACTCTCCCTCTGATGGATTCCCAACAACCCCGCTTGGGTCCTACATTTTCGGGTACCATTGTCAAATGAAACCTGAACAAAACAATACAACATTTCACATGATCATCACATTAATATGCATAATACCTGTATACAGTTCTCTGTGAAAAACAGCACGTCAGGTATTTGAATAAACACATACAAAATGGCTGTAGTATTAACATAGGTTTGTCCAACATGGAGAACCTTCTCATCAGTAATAGTGTTCCTGGCTCATCAGTGACTGTGATTGAGAATACCCTCTTGGGATTTCATTCTGAGATGTACTCCATCCTGTCCATATACACTGATCGCCCTGCCTACCTTCCAAACTTGCACTAGAAACGCTATCCTCGCATGTATTTTATGAAAGGTACTTCGACTGTTCTCCAGTATAAAATATAGGTGATAGTGCGCAGCTAATACCTAGTGGACAACAAATAGTGAACAGTGCACCGTGAATAAGAAACAATATTGTTAACCTTATAGGTGAATAAAACACTAAACGTGGGTATGCAGCCTTTCTTTGGGGTGGCTCGACACCCCAGGAGCTACACAAAAGACAAAAGAACAGGGCGCACAACGCACATAGTGATGTATAGTATTAAAAAGTGACTTTATGGTTAAAAGTAAATAGTTCTGCGTACATCAAGATAAATTACACAAGCAGTTGGTTAATAGGTTTACCACACCAGGAGATGACCACAAGCGACACCCTCCAGTGAATCTCAGCAGGGGATGGATCAGCAATCGTCTCGTCTGCTCCTCACTCCACACCTGTTGAGTCCAGCACTCTCCGTCTTGGGGTGGTAGATGGGTAAGTCCCAAGTAGAAAGTCCCAGAGCACGAGGCTCAAAATGGGTAGAAAAACAGCAAGAATCAATGTCCATAGGATTAGCACGCCGCTTGCCACTACTCCTCTTTGGGCGCTCGGCGATGACGTCACGAGTCGCTCCTTGATTTCCGCAAAACGTCTCCTGGAACGCACGGCGTACGTGTCGTGCTGGATGTTCACAGTCACAGCGCGGGAGTAGAGAGCGCGTAAATATTGCTATGGGATCAGCTTACTGACAGTGTTCAAAAACACATAGTGATGGGGGAAAAACGAGCAGAGACACCTCTCTTTTCCAACGCGTTTCGTAACACTAGGTTACTTCTTCAGGGAATGTATGCATACATGTTGCATACATTCCCTGAAGAAGTACCTAGTTTACGAAACGCGTTGAAAAGAGAGGTGTCTCTGCTCGTTTTTCCCCCATCACTATGTGTTTTTTGAACACTGTCATTAAGCTGATCCCATAGCAATATTACGCGCTCTCTCTCCCGCCGCTGTGAACATCCAGCACGACACGTACGCGTGCGTTCCAGGAGACGTTTTGCGGAAATCAAGGAGCGACTCGTGACGTCATCGCCGAGCCCAAAGAGGAGTATGGCAAGCGGCGTGCTAATCCTATGGACATTGATTCTTGCTGTTTTTCTACCCTTTTTAGCCTCGTGCTCTGACTTTCTACTTGGAACTTACCCATTACCACCCCAAGACGGAGTTGCTGGACTCAACAGTTGTGGAGTGAGAGCAGACGAGACGATTGCTGATCCATCCCCTGCTGAGATTCACTGGGAGGTGTCGCTTGTGGTCATCTCCTGGGTGGTAAACCTATTAACCAACTGCTTGTGTAATTTATCTTGATGTACGCAGAACTATTTACTTTTAACCATAAGTCACTTTAATACTTCACTATGTGCGTTGTGCGCCCTGTTCTTTTGTCTTTTGTGTTCTCCAGTATGTAAGCCTTTACAGCTTCCACTAACCGTTGTTCACGGTTGGCGTAAATTTCCCACATTAACGGCTCAGGGACATATGGATACTCGAACCCATGAGAGCTCCGGTACTTTTGTACTACATGCCGCTCAGCTCGGCTAATCTTAGTGAGCCGGCGACCTTCAGCCTTACCTGGCGGAACCCAGTGCAACGGTTCTTGTACCGGGGGCACATCATTCTCAGAGATTTTACCCGTAGGCTGTACAATACCCGCTATAATGTCTGCTTCTCTTCTCCTCATTTCTCGTGCAGCCTCATCAGGACTAAACACTCCTTCCGCCTACCAATCATCTACTATGGTCTCGGTTTCGAGTAAGAACCTTGTGCGGTCCATAAAGGGTACATATCCCTGAAACCTAGGATGACACCATGGTTAAGAACCAGCGGACCCTGCTACAGCAGACCCTGTGAGTGAGGTAGTGTTGGTGGATGTGGAAATATCAGATGTAACAGACATAGCATAATGACTGAATCCACTATTTACACTGCATGCATCATCAGCAATATCTTTATCATCGGTCAACCTGGTATTCCCATAAGACCAGTTCTTCCAGTCTGAAGAGGGAATATGAGTCTTAGAGGCCCGCAGGCTCCTCTTTTTAGAATAATGTTCTCTCGTGGCTCGATCAGCTTCCCCAGGCGGTAACCCACCCTGAGACAATCGGGTAGAAAGTGTTCCCTGGTCAGAAGTCCTGGCAAGAGAAGAGCGACAAGACACCTGGAGACTAGCCGTACTGGTACAGGGCAAAGGGGCCTTGAACGTATCCGAGTCCTGAACCGTTACATCCCCGGTACCAGACACTAAAGTTATGCTCAATATCGGTTGAACAGCAATAGGTTTTGGCCTTGGTGAGGGACCTTGCAAATAGTCTCTGTACTGGGCCAGAAAAGCAGGGGTACGTACATCCGGACACACCGGAGGTGGATTGTTCTTTTGACCCGCTTTCAGGCTAGCCCTGCATTCGTACATGGAACGAATGAACGCCGTCGGAGCAACAGCGCTACTCATCAAAGGAGTTCACCGAAATAAGATGCTCTTAGGGATCTCCTCAGACCTCTCCTCTGTGGCACACTGACGGGACAAGGCATCCGCTTTAACATTCTTGGTACCCCGGATGTATGAGATGATATAATTGAATCTGGAAAAGAACAGAACCCAGCGAGCCTGGCGAGAACCGAGACGACGAGCGCCTTCAATATATAATATTTTTTTGTGGTCTGTGAGGAACGCAATGGGTTCCTTGGTCCCTTCTAGCAGGTGTCTCCATTCTTGAAAGGCCATCTTTATGGCTAACAGTTCCCTGTTACCGACATCAAAATTCCTCTCAGCAAAAGAGAATTTTTTGGAAAAAAAACTGCAGGGATGAAGTTTTTCTTGGGGAGCGGCTCTTTGGGAAAGAATAGCGCCTGCTCCAATATCAGAGGCATCGACCTCTAATGTAAAAGAGAGAGTGCCATAAGATAGGGGCAGAGACGAATGCCTTCTTCAGGGAGTCGAACGCCCGACTAGCTTCAGGAGGCCAGGAAGAAGGATCGGTCCCCTTTTTGGTAAGAGCGGTAATAGGTGCCACTGTGGCAGAAAATTCCCGAATAAACTTCCGGTAATAATTAGCGAAACCGAGAAATCGCTGGATCGCCTTTAAGAAGTTGGGTTGTGGCCATTCTAATACCGACTTGAGTTTTTCCGGATCCATAGTGAAGCCCTTGTCGGAGATTATATACCCCAGGAATGCAGTCGAAGACTGGTGAAACAGGCATTTCTCCCTCTTAGCGTAGAGTCGATTTCTTTGAAGACGAGAAAGGACAAGCTTACTATGCTGGATGTGTTCAACCAGAGTTTTGGAAAAAATGAGAATATCATCCAGGTATACAATCACAAAAATATTTAGGACATCGCAAAAGATCTCATTCATAAAGTCTTGAAAAACGGCAGGTGCATTGCATAGCCCAAACGGCATTACCAGATACTCGCAGTGGTCGCTACGCGTGTTGAACGCGGTTTTCCACTCATCCCCTTCACGGATATGAATCAAATTGTAAGCACCCCGCAGATCAAGCTTAGAAAAAATAGTGGCTCCTTACAGTCTTTCGAAGAGTTCCGAGATTAAGGGTAGGGGGTAGTGGTTCTTTATCGTGACCTTATTGAGGCCCCGATAGTCAATACAAGGGCAAAAAAAAAAACCTGCTCTGGCTGGAGAGGTAGAGTTTTGGATGAAACCATACTTGAGGTTCTCCTCAATGTACTCCGCCATGGTCTTAGTCTCAGGCAAGGATAAGTGGTAAGACCTGGCTTTGGGAAGAACGGACCCAGGCACCAAATCAATAGGGCAGTCAAATGAACGGTGTGGCGGGAGGACCTTGGCGTGGGTCTTGTTGAAGATCTCCAGGAATTCTGAATAGACTTCGGGCAGGGAGGTCTCCCCCAGAGTGGTAGTATCCAGGCCGGCAAGTACCGCTACTGGGGACATCGACGCTCCCGGACAGAGAGAATTCCATTGGATGGATGACTTGTCAGTCCAATCTATGACAGGGTTATGTCGTTGAAACCACGGCAGTCCCAGGATGACCTGAAACGAAGGAGAATGGATGACGTCAAAGGAGATCAGCTCAGAGTGTCCGTCCTTTGTGGATAGTGACAAGAGAGGTGTCTCCAGGTAAATGAAGGCAAGCTGGAGCGGCCGTCCATCTATGGCCTCGAGACCGACAGGTACCGCCTTCTTCATCAGGGAGCTGTTGTTCTCGACAGCAAAGTCCTGGTCCACGAAATTACCCCCGGAACCGGAGTCAAGGAAGGCAGAGGCACAAACCCGGAAGTTGGGCCCTTCAAGAAGGACGGGCAAGAGGATTCTCTTGGGGTGATTCTCCTTGTTAGAGGGGAGAGAAGAAATAGTACCCAATGAGATCCCCTCATACCTCACTTGGTGCTAGTGTTTCCCAGTTCAGAGGACAACGTGACAAGGTGTGTCCGCGGTAGCCGCAGTAAAAGCAGAAACCATCGTTCTTGCGATGCAGTCTCTCCGAGGAAGAGCGTTGGTTGGCGACTATGAAAAAAGGGTGGGCTGGGGGGGGGGGGCCGGGGGGGGGGTTGGGGGGGGGGCGGTTGTGGCGGGGGGGTGGGGGGTGGTGCGGGGGGCGGGGTGGTGTGTACTATCGGGGGGGGGTGGGAGAGTGGGGGGAGTGGACCGCCCTCCCCCTCTTTTTTGCTTCTCTGATGTGTGGGGGGGGGGGAGGCATGTGCGTCGGGTGGAGGATGGCCTAGGGGGCGGGGCGGTTCGGGTGGGGTCGGCGGGGGGTGGGCGGTGTTTGCCGGGCTGGTTGGGTGGGCGGATGGTGGTCAGGGTGTGTTTGGTGTTGGAAGAGGGGGCGGGGGGGGGGTCTCGGGGAAGGGTCGTAGTTGGGCCGTGTGGGGGGTGGCATGGGACCGGGGGTGGGGGGTGGTGTGAGGGTGGGGGAGGGTGGGGTGTGGCGGTGCCCGTCTGAGCTTAAGGGGGGCGACGGGCGGAAGCCTGGGGGGGGGTGCGCCTCCGGGGGGGGGGGGTGCGGGCAGGGGTGGGGGAGGGGAGGGGGCGGGGGTGCGGGTGGGGGGTGGGTGCGGAGCGGCCGCGGTGGGGGGGGGGGGGGGGGGCCAGCGACGGGGTGTGGCGGGTGGGCGGGGGGTCGGGGGGGGCGGGGGGCAGGGGGGGAGCTGGGTGAGGTGGGGACGCTCCCGGGGGTGTGTGGGGGTGGGGTGGGTGGCGGGGGCGGTGGACTGGGTGGGGGGTGGTAGGGTCGATGGGGGCGGGGGTGGGCGGGGTGGAGGGGTGAGTGAGGTGGGATGGGCTGGGGTGGGGTAAGTGTGGGGGCTGGGGGGGTGGGGTGGAGTAGGGGGCGGTTGGCAGTGGGGGGTGGGAGGATGGAGGCAGCTGGGGGGGTTCGGGGGCGCGGGGTGGTGTTGGAGGGGGGGGGCGGGTTGGTCTGTGGGTGGCGGGGGCGGGCTGGCCGGGAGGTGGGGGGAGGGCGGGGGGCGGGCTTTCGGCGGGGGTGGGGGTGGGGTAGGCGTGGGGTTAGGCGGGGGCCGTGGGTGAGGGGTGGCGGGGGTGGGGGGAGGGGGGGCGCTCCGGGGGTGTGTTGGGATAGGGGGGAGGGGGTTGGTCGGTGTGGCGGTGGGGGGGGGGGGGTGCGGGGGCGGGTGGGGGTCCGGGAAACGCGCTCGGGGGGTAGGCGGTTGCGATGTGGGTTGGTGGGGCGTTAGGGCGGGGAATAGGGGTGGGGGGGGCGGGCGGGGGGACGGAGGGGGGGGGGGGTCGGGGGTGTTGGAGCGGAGGGGGTGTGGGGTGGGGGTCTGCCGGGGGGGGGTGGGGGGTGCGGCGGGGTGCGGTGGGAGACTTCGGGGGGGGGAGACCGGGGGTGGGGGGTGATCAGTGGGGGGGGGTGGCGCGGGAAGGGGGGGGCCTGGGTGGGTGGTTTGCTGTGTGTGGGGTTTGGGGGGGCGGTTGTGGGGCATGGGGGGGATTCGCCGCGTATGGGGGGGGGGGGTGGGGGGCGGGGTGGGGGCTGGCGGAGGTCGGGCCTGGGGGGGGGGGGGGCTTTTTCTGAGGGGTTGGGTGGGTGTACGGGGGGGTGCGGGGGTGGGTGCGTGGGGGGGGGTAGGGGCGGCGGGGGGGTGGTGCGTGCCTAGGTGGGGGGGTGCGTGCGGGATGGGTGTGGTTGGGGGCGGGGGGGGTGGCTTGGGGTGGGGGCGGGGAGGGGGGGGGCGGGGGGCCTGGGGGGCGCGGGGTTGGGTCGCGTTAGGGGGGTGGGGTCATGGGGGTGGGACTGGGCGTGGGGGGTGGAGAGGAGTGCCGGGAGGCCGCGTGTGGGGCGGGGTTTCTCTTTGGGGTCTGTGGGGAGGGAGTGGGGGGGAGTCCGTGCGGGCGGGGGGGGCCGGGGCGTGGGGGGGGGGGGGGGGGGCTGGGGGGTGCGGAGGCGGGGAGGCGGTTAGGGCTGGGGGCGGGGGGCGGGGGGGTGGGGGATGGGGGGGGCGGGGGTGGATGGGGGCGGGGGGGGCCGCGGTGGGGCGGGGTCGTGGTGGGGGGGCGGGGGTGGGGGGGTTGGGGTGTGGGGGGTGGCTTTCGGGGCGGGGGGGCTGGCGGGGGGGGGGGGGGGGGGGGGGGGAGGCGGCGGGGGGGGGGGGGGGGGGCTGCGGAGCCCCGTTGGGGAGGGGGGGGGGGGTTGTCTCTGGGAGGTGCCGGGGGGGGGGGCCGAGCTTGGGCGGGCCGGGGGCGGGGGGTGCGGGGTGGGTGGGCGGGGGGGGGGGCGGGGGTAGGGGGGGGGGTGCGAGGGGCGGGTGGGGGGGGGGGGTGTGGGGGGGGTGGGGGCCGCAGTGGGGCGGTGGTGGGGGGTGCGGGCGGCGGGGTGGGGGCGTGGGGGGGTGGGAGGGTGGGGGGGGGGGGGGGGGGGGCGGGGGGTGGGGGGGGGAGGGCGGGGGGTGGTGGGGATGGGGGAGGGGGGGGGTGGGGGGGAGGGGGGGCTTTGGGGGGGGGGCGGCGGGGGGGCGGGGGGGGTGGGGGGGGGCGGGGGGGGTTGTGTGGGGGTTGAGGGGGGGTGGGGGAGTGTGGTGCGGGGGGGGGGGGTGGGGGGGGGGGGGGGGGGGGGGCGTGGGTGGGGGGGGGGGAGGGGGGTGGGACGGTGGGGTGGGGGGGGGGTGCTGGAGGGGGGGGGGGGGGGGGGCGGGGGGGGGCCGGGGGGGGCGGGGGGGGGGGCGGGGGGGGGGGTGGGGCCGGGGGGGGTGGGGGTGGGGGGGGGGGGGAGCGGGGGGGGGGGGGGGGGGGGGGGGGGGGGGGGGGGGGGGGGGGTGGGGGGGGGGGGGGGGGGGGGGGGGGGGCGGGGGTAGGGGGGTGGGGGGGGGGGGATGGGTGGGGGGGGGGGGGCGGGTGGGTGGGGGGATGGGGCGGGGGGGGGGGGGGTGCGGGGGGGGGGGGGGGGGTGGGGGGGGGGGGGGGGGGGGGTTGTGTGGCTTGGGGGCTGTAATTCTGCTGAGGCACAGTTTATCGAGCATTTGCCCGTCTTGTGCCGCAGCAGTAGCCTGGCGCGACGCCCGAGTGTGACGGGGAGCGCACACAAAGCAGCGGAAGAGCGCCCTCAGTCGGTCGGCGTCTCCCTACCGTGCCGGGCCGCAGGGTCCCCCGGAACCCCCTGCCGCTGTCCCGCGATCGCGGGACACCAGGGCTCCCTCGGGGAGCCCCTGGACACGCGTGCAGGGGGCGCACGCTCCCGATGATGCGTGACCGCGCGTCTATGACGCGCGGCACGCCGAGGGGCGGCCACTAGCAAGCCGGGAGATTTCCCGGCTTGCGGTACCGACCACACTTCAATAAAGTGTGTCGGTACTGTATGTTCAGGTGTATCCAAAGATGGGAGGCTCGGTAGCGAAGTCCTGGGGATGGAAGACACCGGCAGAACAAAACGGGGAGTCTGGCGCTCGGTACGTCTCTCCTGCATCCGTTGGTCTACCCTTATGCAAAGGGCAATTAAGCCTCTAGAGATGGCGGTTTCTCCTGTGAGGCCAACTCGTCCTTCAGCGATCCAGATAGTCCCTGCCAGAAGGCGGCGGAGAGCGCCCCGTTATTCCAATCTGTCTCTGCCGCAATAGTCCGAAACTCCAACGCGTACCGTGCTACAGACCTCCGACCCTGCGAAATGTGGAAAAGAGAGGATGCGGCCGTGTGCCTACGACCAGGGGTATCGAAGACTTGGCAAAACTTCCTTTTAAAACTTGCGAAGTCATGGGTGAATTCGGGCCTTAATTTCCAGATCTCCGGCATACCTGTTAGGTGTAGGAATCCGTGGTTCAAGTGCGGCAGCCACCTCTTGGACAACGGGAGAGAAGGAGGCAGGTCTAACAACGTTAGCCTGAGGTTGTTGCAGGGACAATGTAGAAACTTGTTGAGTGAGAGAGGCAATCTGATCCTGCAGATAGGAAAAATTTTCAGAGATCGAGGCCAAGACTGAGTCCACCTCAGGGGGGTCAGGGATCGTTGGGCTCAGCATATTGTAACGCTTGTGCTGCCCGCAAACCTGACAAGACCCCAGTACTGAGGTGGAGAAGGGAGAACCCACACACGCACAGCAGCTGGGGCGTGCCGGAGTGTGGTATTGAGCATAGCCGTGTCTAGGGCTGTAGAGAAAGGTTAGTCGGGTACTTTCCGTATCCTGGGTTACAGAGGGAAGCATAGTCGAGTCTGTAAGCCCATGGTTTGGGAGTAGAGAGACCCGCGTAGGGGTTGTCCGTTTGTCTAGTCCGAGGAGAAGAGAGGTAAGCATAGTAGAGTGTCCGTTTGCCGAGTCAGAGGAGAAGAGAGGGAAGTGTAGTCGAGGGTCCGTTTGCTAGAGATCGAGATCCAGAGAGGGCACACAGACAGGCCAGGTCAGGAACGAGGAGACTAGAAAACACAAGAGAGAGCCAAGCACAAAACCAGACAGCACGGAGCTAAGAAGATTATGCTGAGCACTGACTGAATGCGGGGACATGAACTAAATGCAGAGCAAAGGCCAATGGGAGAAGGGGAGGAGCGGAAGTGCGTCCCCAGAGCTGCAGGGATAGGGAGAAGAACCAAGGGGGAGGATTAGGGGCAGTTGCGCTGCTTGAGCGCGTTGGCTGGGGGTGGAGACAGGCGCAGGAGATTGTCTACAAGAAGTGCGGGTCCGCGCGATCTGTAATGCTGTCGGGCTGGCTTGCGCGGCCCAAGCGGGACCCGGCTTCTGTGGGGAAGGAGGAGGGACCTGCTTGCGCCGGAGCAGGAGGGAGAAACGAGGCAGCGACGGATGCGGGGGCCGGGGTGAGTGAGGAGGGGGCATGTTGTGCAGGACGTGCCCCCCGATCCCTTACAGAATGTTTCTCATAGCACTGTGAGCTCTTATATAGCTCTTATATAGAGAGCAGATGGCTATGGGTCTAGATAGGGTCTGGACCGGTAGGCAACAGTTAGTGGTACTGAGTTAGTATAGGCACCAGTTGTTACAGGTAGCCCACTCAATTCCACTAGCGGGGCATCAGGGGGTCACTCGGACGAGAGCCCGGCTGTTGCAGCGTTACAACTGGCCGGGGGCATTAGGGGATGTGGCAGATTTCTGCCACTCCTGTGATTCCTGCCAGTGAGTAGGTAAGGCGGTGATCGGGTGAGGGCACCCCTAAACATGTTACCAGTAATTGGGGAACATTTCCAGAGGGTATGGACATAGTGGGACCCCTCATGATCCCCAGTTGGTTAGGCAAGCATTACATTCTCGCGGTGGGATTTTGCCACCCGGTACCCTGAGGCTGTAGCCCTTGCCACCATTGATGCTAGGGCAGTAGCAAAAACATTGTTTGTCATATTTACTAGAGTTGGTTTCCCTAGTGAGATTCTAACCGTCAAGGGTCACAATTCATGAGTGAGTTGCTACAGTGTCTCTGGGACACGTGCGGGGTGAAGACCCCTTACCACCCCCAGACCAACGGTCTATGTGAGAGGTTTAATGGTACCCTGAAGAAGATGCTGCAAACTTTTGTAGAAGCTGAAGGGAAAGTTTGGGAGATTCACCTACAGCATTTGCTGTTTGCATACTGAGAGGTACCACAAGAATCTACCGGGTTCTCTCCCTTTGAGTTTCTATACGGTCACAGGGAACGGGGACCTCTTGACCTATTCCGTGAGAGATGGGAAGGGGAGTGTAACAGGGGATTGGTCCCTGTTCAAAAAGGTGCCTCTAATCCAGCAGTGTGGTGGTTCACTGCTTGTAGTCAATTAACCAACACCACCTGGCTGATTAGAGGTTGGTTAGAAAAGCCTGCCTTTGAGACAGGAAGAGAGATTCCTTAGTCCACAACTGGGCTGACCAAGGAAACAGACAGAGCAGAGGTTCATGAGTCTCACAGATGAGACTGACAGAGGGATCACAGATGTCTGGAGCTCACAAGACTTCTACACCTGAATGCTGAGCTAACCTGAGGAAAAGGCAGCAACCCAGGAAAGAAAGAAGTCTTCCCCCTACAACTACGAGACAGATAAGACTTTTCTTATAAGACTGATTATTTATGTCTGTCTATATATATATATCTCTCTCGCTCTCTCTCTCCTCTCTATCTCTCTCTCTTCCTCTCTCTCTCTCTCTCTCTCTCTCTCTTCTCTCTCTCTCTCTCTCTCTCTCTATCTCTCTATCTGCTCTCTCTGTCTCCTCTGCTTTTGGGCTGGTAAATTGCTGGACTACAAGTGTAAATATACTCCAACGTGGAGCAGATTTTGTTTGTGGATTTTCACATGTTTGTTGTGTTTAAAGCAACAGGCGCAATAAAGCCTTAATTTCACCTTAAAACCAGTCTCCATTGCGTACCTCTGCACACTTCTCTTACAGGGAGACAACTAATACTGATGCATCTGTGCTTCAGTATGTATTAGATCTCAGAGACCGGCTTGAAATGCTTATGGGGTTGGCGCAGGCTAACCTCAGGGAGGCTCAGACCCAGCAGAAAGCTTGGTATGACCAGAATGCGCAGAGCAGATCTTTGATCCCAGGACAGCAAGTCCTTGTTCTAAAGCCCCCTCGGCAGAACAAATGAATGGCTGCCTGGTCTAGACCGTACACGGTTCTCAGAAAAGTGAATGAGTACAACTATGTTGTACAGTTAGATGGAGAGACAGGAGCACAATAGTAAACTGATCGAAAAAAGAGTCAATTTCTAAACGGTTTCTAAACGGTTGGAAAACAGAGCGCGTCTGGCCGCGGTTATTAGAGCAGCGCGGCGTTCGCCGCTTTGAAATAAAAGCTGGCGCAGCTGTACATATGTGTGATCGTGTCAGGAAGTGGCATGCAATGAGTCTACACACTGCATGGGTAAGAGGTGCCAAGGACAGATATCTATTTGTCACTCAAATTTAGGATCAAGGCGGTGATGATTTTTTTCTCTGTCGTAAAACCGTCAATCTCGCAGCTGATTCAATCTGATTGGTTGTAGTTGACCATGTGACCGAGTATTTTGTGGGAAAGGATGTAACTTCATCCAAAGAGAGTCACATGGTCTACTACAACCAATCAGCTTGGGGCTATAGTTCTCACAATTTAATTGGCTGAAGTACCACGTGAGGGCAGCCATTTTGGATTTGGTGACGTCATGTTAATGGGAAATGAAGCACAGCCATTCTCATTGGCTGGGTTCAGTCCATTTACATGACATCACTAAAAAGAAAAAGGCACATGATTCTCACAGCCAATCCCAGGAGAACCATTTGCTAACACATGTGACATCACAGGCCATATTTAAGGCCGTGATGGCTCATTTGAGCGCAAGAAGTCGACGTGTCAACATCGTGGATTTAACATGGGGCTATTGGATTGACAGATGAAGACAGAAAATAAAGACAGAAGATAAAGAAATAAAAAAAATAGTCACAGATAACGAAAAAAGAAGAGGATGGAAGATGAAAGAAAGAAGAATTTTGTTACCTGGCCAGGATCTTCACCGTGGATGGCGTTGTATTGTGTTTTGTGATGTCACTGAACGAGAGCTTCCTGATTCCCCTGGATTCAGAGGGCCAACGATTCTAAAGGCAAGAGAAATATTGAATGTACAGTATGTACTTTTATTTTTACAGGTTTTTTCATTGGATTTTTCTTTTTTTATGTTTTTCATTGCCCATTGACTGCTAATGTATTAATCTGTGCCTGTTTAGGGTACAGATGAATACAATAATAGCCAATGAATTTTTTGGCAAATGTATTTCTTCTATTGACTGTTACTGCTGCAACCAGCTTTATTCTAACATTTGCCTGGAATTGTTTCCAGCAGTTTGCGTGCCTGGCCGCGCGCCAGCCGTGAGCCAGCCGCCTTCCCCTTCCCCGCGTGTGAATCTTTTTCCCCACGTACACATCGCATCTGCTTACCTCGCGATCCCCAGCTGCTCCCCCTTGCTCCCCCTGGCTGTTCCGCATCTTCCCCTTACCCCATCAACATTCGGGGCCTTCGGGGATGCCTGGGAACCCTAGCACGCTGTGACCGGCGCTACCCGGCGCCGCTGTGATGCGCGGCACACGCCAGGAAGCAGCCGTGAGACAGCCGCACTTTGCCGTGACAGCGGCTTTAGAATAAAGCGTGCCGCCACTGTATATTTTCTATGTATTTTTATTGTTTAGATGAAATTGTTTAGAATTGTGATGCTTTGAATTTTTTTTACAGTGTGTTTTGCGTTTTTATTTAATTCTGTATTTTGTTGGTGACGCGTTTCGCTAGTACAGCATCCTCAGGCTCTCTGTATCTTTGTGGCGTCCCTCAGGGGGTTTAAATACCTTCCGTCTGTATCGAAGAGGGCATCACTGATGTCATCAATCTTCTTCGGTAAATGGTTATCAGCGCACATACAAGTTCTAGCACCTTCGGACTTTGAAATGACATAGCTGTTTTTAAAGTCCTGCTCATTCTTAGAACCCCATCAATCGGCTGGCAAATGTAGACTGTGATAGTTCGCCTATTCATAAACCCCCTGTATTTAAAAAAAAAACATAAACTGTGCAAACAACACAATATATACATAATAAACATTGTCAATCTAGAACTGTCTCCTATGTTAAAAAGAATGAGCTGTAATTGCTATCCTTACAGGGTTAACACTCCTCCAAGTTAACTTAAAAAACTATGAACTGTGCAAACCGCACCATATACACATAATAAAAAAAGTCAATCAATTACTATCTCCTTTATAAAAAGTAATAAAAAAGTCTTAATAGCTATCCTTAAAAAGTTAGCTCAACTCTTAGGTATTGCGCACTTCAGGAATGCAAAATATCATAGTACTGTAGTTTAAAAACCATACAAATTAGTTATTCACCCACTACGGGGACCGTATCCCTACTATCTCCAGTGCACATAGTCGCTTACAGTAACAGACCCTCCTCATGTTGTGTTCCTTAACCCCCTGGTTCGGAACAATCATTAAATAGTGCCTCCTTTATAAAAACCGTGGTGGAAATGTAAGACCGCACGTGATCTCAAAAAGACTGGTTCTTTAAGAGCCTTAAACCTCACACATTGTACCAGCTTTAAAAATTCAAAGCACTATTAACAAATATGATGATGCAATTGATAGTACTGAGGACAACATCCCTATTACATCGCACTCTCAAACCGACTGGATAGTGTAGGTAGTGATGACAGGTTGAGAACTTAAAACAAACTAATTAGGCAGAATATAGCACATATAATCAAATGCCCGATTCTGGCCAAGTAAAAAAACATCTTTGTTCTCTGGAGAAGATACATTGATGACATACTCTTTATCTGGAAGGAGAGCGAAGATTAACTGAATTCCTTCATTCAGTACATTAATGATAATGAAATCAATCTGAACTACATGTCTAAGAGGAGTAGCAAAGAGATTAATTTTCTAGATCTAACCATTTATGTTGAGGATAATATACTTAAGACCAAGATCTTCTTCAAGAAGGTTGATTCAAATAATTATTTACTTTATACGAATTGTCACCACAGGCAATGGATTGACAACATCCCCAACGGACAGTTCCGACGTATAAGGAGGAATTGTACGGAGAAAAAAGTCTTTAGAGATCAAACTAAAATTCTCAAAAAAAAAGGTTTCTGGAAAGAAAATACGATCCAACTTTAATAGAAGGAGCAATTAACAAAGCTACGGAACTGAGACAGAAGGATTTACTGATAACTAAACCTAAAATCCTAAGTACTAAGTTTATTGAACCATTTTCATCAAATTTAATAAAGATGCAAATACAATAAAGAACATAATAAAAAAGCATTCGCATCTGGTCCAGAGAGACCCTGTTTTAAGAGACTGCACTACTGATATGCCTAAGGCTATTTTTAAGAAAGCCACAAGTTTGAAAAACAGGCTAGCGCTCAGCATGCTAAGAAGTCAAGCGAAACCAAATACAAATAACTGTTTGGCTACCACATCCATCTGGATTTTTTAGCTGCCTGAGGTGCAAGGCATGCACACAGGCCTCCAGGGAGAAGAGCACATTTAAATCTAACACCACAGGAGAGGAATTCGAGACAAAAGATTTCATCAACTGTAGAACCACCTTTGTGGTATATCTCCTGGAGTGCCCATGTTGTCTCCAGTACGTTGGATGCACCTTGAGACCATTGAGTGTCCTCGTGCTGGAGCCCATGGGCAACATCTGAAAAAAAAATGGCCACACACAGTGTCTCCAGACACTTTGAAGTGGTACATGCAGGGAATCCAATAGGGTTCACATACAGGGGAATATAGTGCATACCCCAGGACGTGAGAGGAGGGGACAGGTTGGCTAGGCTCAGCAGCAAAGAAACATTTTGGATTTACAGGTTGAAAACCTTGTCTCCACAAGGCCTCAATCTCGATATTGACATTGGGGCATTCATATAGAGACTGTGAATTTTATTCAATCCCAATGCCTCATGCGGAGACTTCGTATCATGGTCTGATATGATTAAAGCAAAAAGGGGGAGAAAACGCTGTTGTGTCAAAAGACACCATCACCAGATAATGGCCCATTTAGCACACACTGACTGTATGTGTATGGGATAGGCACTTTGCAAGTATGTCGGCACAGAGAAAATTTTGTAATGATAAAGGTCCTCAAAGTATTGTATAAATGATTACATTAAAACTTCCATTTATTAGTATACGTTAAAATACAGTGGACCACACATATGTGAGAATCGCTAAAACAGCTATCAATAATAGCAGGTGTGCCCATATCCTATGAAGCATATGTGACCAGCGCTAATAATGCAGCTGTCACAGGAATGTCACGGGTGCTCAGCACAAACCGGACTGGACCGCGAGGCCGAGGTGGGGATACAGGTAAACTACCGCCCCACAGCTGCGTGGGCGGGTCCGGTGAGCAGAGTAGTTGTGGATAGTCTGGGTCAGGGTAGGAGAGTGTCGGATCGTAGAGGTACTTGCCGGGATCAGGGTTGGAGAGGTCAAGAGTAGTCGAAGTCCAATGCCAGAGGTCGAGGAGAGGAGAAGGTAGAAGTCCGATAAGCGAGCCAGGGTTAAAGGGTGCCAGAAGTCAGGAGTCCGGATACAGAGCAGGATCTATAACAAGGAGAAAGGAACAGACTGCGAAGTGACTTGTAGCAAGCACAACCAAAGACTGACTATGCTCAGCAACCAGCTCAGGGCTGGTTGCACTATATACAGTGAGGAGGCAATAGGAAACTACCAGCAGTGAGGTCAGACGTAGGTAGAGCGCTGGTAGGCTGATCAAAATCATTGGAAGCAATTGGGGTGAACATACATGCGAGCGCGCGAGCGACACCCACGGAGGAAGGAGAAGCGGGACCACGCCGCGAAGGCAGTTGAGAGACGTCGGCGCGCGGGGGGGGGGTCTGCCCCGGCGGTGCGCACGTCCAGGAGGTGATGGGCGGAGGGAGGAGGTGATGCGGGGCCGGATCCTGCATGCCCCGGCAGTGGAGGAGGCGGGCGTCGGAGCCGAGGGAGGGGACGCTGCGGCAGGTAGCAGACGCGGCGCCCTTACAGCCGCTGAGTAGATTGCCCAGTATTTCCTCAAAGGATAGTATGGCAGATACTGCCTATGGCTGATGTACTCCTGTCCAGGGAGAATATGTATAACCAGCAGTGTTAACGCTGGTGGGTTAATACCCAAACACGATCCCTGGATAAGTGTATGTTGTCCTACAGAGATATGTACAACCAACAGTGTGTAAGCTGGTAGATAAAATACTACACTATCTAGTAGGAGGATCACTTTCACCTGCACGCCCTGTCCCTTGAAAACATAGCCCTAGACACAAGGGTGGAAAAGGAGGGAGGTAGAGATAGACAGAGGGAATGAGGGCCCTTTTCACTTATCTGTTCTATCCCTGCGGGTGAAATATCTGGTCGGATTGCGGTGTGAGTTGGCGCGGCTCCGTCAGACCATGCAGAGATCTCCGTCTGGCTCTGGAAGGTTGTCGCTCAATACATGACGTGGTAGCACCTCCCTCTGATGCGCGTAAGCATCTTGTTGAGAGGGTAAGTACCTCCCACCAGCGGAGACCTATATTTATGTGGATCCGCGGTGTGGGAGGGGAAAAAAGGAGGTGGAGCTCAGACAATAAGAACAGCTAGTACTGCCGCTGTGTCAAGTAGAAATGACACATGTGCAGTGCTATATTTAGTCTCTAAGAGACAAAATGTGGACTGTGTGCCTGGAAACAAGGTTGCAAAGCCAATCAAAACAAGCCCGGCATAATCATGAAGTGGGCGGGCGGGCTAGAGCTTAAATCATATATGCAAGAGAAAGCATATGGATGTATAATTACATGAATAAATATATAATTAAATAAATATAAGATTAAAGCAAAATTGCCAAGAACACTGGTGGAAGGGGCCACTGTGGTACATGAACCACATCAAGATAAACATGGAACAATAGGTAAAAGTTAAAACCGGACCACAAGGGACCGTCCAGCAAAATCAACTGCCAGGGGTCATACAGAGTATTTTTGTGTGCTGAGTGAAGTTGTATTGGGTGTAGTCTACAGAAAAGAGGTGAACAAGAATCCCTCATTTGAACCATAAGGGACAGGGCGTGGAGATCGTAAATCCATCTACTCTCCTTCTGCAGCAGACATTTATCCCAATCTCCCCTTCTGGGTCCCATGTTGATGCGATCAATGGCACAAAAACAAAGTCTGCTCATGTCACCACCATGTATCTTATTGACATGGCGGGATAACGGTGTCTCAAGATTATTCCTTACGGAACCAATGTGCTAACCCTGCATCCCAGGCTTCTGATCCCAGGCCAAGGTTGGTGTATTACTCCCTACCGATGCCCTGCAGGCCCGTATCCTGTCTTGCAGTCACCAACGTTACACCATCAAGGTATCAGCCGAGGGCACGCTGCTGTACATGCTCCAGGGGTATATGACTTGAAAGACAGCTCTCCCGTGATGGGACTGCAGCGTGTGCTCAAATAATTTGTGCTAGATCCGTAAGTGGGATTGGATGCTCTATCGGGGATATGTCTTGAAAGACTACTCCCACATTGGGACTATCCGTTTGGAGTTGGGGAGGAATATAGTGCCTGTGAAGTATGCCGTCCGGTGTGGCCGCTTAAAAAATAGCACCCCCAAGATGGAGCTCATCGCAGGCACTGAGGAGGAGAGTTCAGGGTCCCTGAGGAGGATCCTGGAGTCTGACCATGGTTCCCGCCGAACATCAGAGGGACCGTGTGGTGAGTTGCAAAATGCAAGCCCATGATTGCAAAATATCTGGGATTGGCGCCAAAGTCTGTAGCCGCGCCCCTTCTATTCTGACTGGGACTCCTGATTTTACCAGAGGGTGGAGTCAAAAAGCCATCGGCTCAGTGTGGGGTGTGACCGGATGTGAAGCCCGCCAAAGCTCAGACGCACGTGTTCACTATTCAAGCACGACCGATGGTGATCAGTCCCCCGCCATCTCCCCTGAAATGGCTGATATCCGGCCCAGTTTTTTGAGCTACCTGGAGGAATATAATGCATTACCTTCCAGGGCCAAGACACATTACAGCTCCTGTGCCCGCAGTGCCATCGACCCGGAGGAGGGCTGGAGGTCATGTACTAGTGTGAGCGTTGTGATGTGCCCTACCTTTGGCCCGTGCGGGAGGCCTGGGACCAGCCTATGTCAGCTCTCCATCCGGACAGAGGGCCGAGTAACTACCCACTTGTCCATCAGCTGCAAACGTTGATGGATAATGCTCCTGCAAGTGCGGAGCAGGTCTGTAGGGACATGATATATGAGATATTTCACCCACAGCGGAAGAGTGCAGGGGCTACCCTGTGTGACGAATACGATGCTACGAGCCCCGATTCCAAGGTTGTGTCCTCCAGTGGGAGTATAGGAGTGCCCTTGTCCAAGGCTCCTTTTCTCTGACCACCAGTGCCAACCAGGGTGGGGATCTTCCGCTGCCAGACCCTTTGGTGTTTGCTGTGGTGGCCTCGCCTGAGCGGAGAACGTCCGTGACTGTGGAGGGTCTTCATGAAGAAGCGTAGGTGCTACATCCATGCTGGGAGTTACCTGTGACTGCCACAGCCCAGCCGACCATCACTGGGTCCACAGCCCAGCTGAGTGATGCAAGGTGTCCACTTCCAAGGTACTGGCCGGTACCTTCATGGTTCCTGCTCTGGAGATCGACTTGTCCCTAGGGGTGAGTGGTGCCGAGACTATAGACGCTGTTCTGCTGCTTGCGGCTCTCGGCCGAGACCACCCTAAGGTTATTGAGACATCGGGACTTTCTTCTTCCTGCCTCGTAAAAGAAGTGTCCCAGGACATTGTGGTGCTGGCCCAACCCCATGCTACATCCCCTGTTGATACACCAGTGCCCTGGGCAGAAGCCCAAAGGTTAACCAGAAAACATAGACCCCTGTCACGGCCACCACCATCCCCTGGGATGTCCATGGACCTCCAGTGCCCTGTTGTGGGTATGGTAATGTGTCAGCCTGCTGCAGGAGGTGGAGGGTTAAACTGGTGGGACCCTATGTTTCAGGGTTATGTGCCTCACTTGGGTAAGACTCGATTTGTATTTGCACGGGCGACAGGGTAGCACACTAGTGGGAGAAAGGGGAATATACTCCAGAACAAGCCGCAGAAATTATGCGCTGTTACAATAGTTGCTTGGAGATGGGGCCAGACGGTTATTCAGAAGTGGAGGTGGAGGTTTAAAAGGATACCCCTGGTTAGATACTGCTATGTGTAGGGATCACTACTATTGATACGACAGGGGCGGTGCTACAAAATGTAATGGGAGATTACAGCGGGAAATGTACTGCATGTTGAGGCGGGAGATACATACAGCAGGAAGTGTACTGCAATGGGGCGAAAGGTTCTCTCTGCTAAGAGGAACCTGTTATGCTGCAAATATTATTGTATTGTTCATTCTATGTGTTTTGTAATTCTGTGGGTTGGCACAATTATTCATGGTGCATAATTATGCTCCTCATGTGGGGTCATGAGGTTATTTTCACCAGGGGGAGGATGCAGCCTAGTGCTTCTGGCTATAACCTTTCACTGACCTCAACACTATAAGTCCTCATAGAAACAGGCAGTGTTGGGGTTAAACTCCAGCGCAGGGCCTAGCCTGCAGTTGCAGCCTGGATGGGTACTATGTTGCCATATCCAGGGGTAGGCCTAAACCGGCAATTGGAGTGACATACCTGGGAAGGGTACTGACTGGGTCACATGTATGTGGTGGGATGCCTGTCAGTACCTGGACCTGCCCTGTTATGGGGTGAGGTTACAAGCCCTTCCCCTGGGTAAAAAAGCTGACACTCCACCAAATTGAGGTGTGTTAGGTGTGGTATGGTGTGATTCTCTTTTCTCTTTAAGAGGGTAAAGGAGCTGAGGAGGGACTCTTGGAGCCTCAAGCCCCTGGGGTCTGCTCCAGAGAGAGCGGAGGATGCCATGCTGTATGTATAAAGATGCTGTTGTACCTGCAATAATGTGTGGTCATTGAAAAGGAGAATTGCCTGTGGGGACCATCCAGCTTTTAGCAGGATCCTCATGGGATGGAGGCGCTGCACCCTAGGAGGAAAAAGCCTGCCCTGTTGCCATTCCCACACAATATCCGTGGACAAGTCAGACCTCCTGTAACAAGCAGGTAAGATACAGCACCAGAGAAACACCCATGTAGTTGCCAGATCTCCAGTGGGAGGGTGGAACAGGTGCTACAGACACAGCGGCCATTATTTTAACAAATCACAGTGCCGTTTTCGTGTGCGCTGCTGTACTCTACGCAGCATGAACGTGGCCAATCGCCCCAGGCACACGTGTTTATCGCGGTTGCTTTGTTTGAATTTCATGGAGTGTGTGCAATTAAATGCAATGAAATGAATGAATTGTAATGTGTACAGTACTGTGCTACTATGTCAATTTCAGGTGTTGAATTGAACACAACTTAGATATAATAAATATAGTTTATTCCTTAAAGAAGGGGAACACACAAGATGATACAAATAACAGACAAGAAATAGCACTTTCTTAAGGGTTGGACAATGAAGCAATCAGGTACAGGATTGACAATTCATTCAGCAATACAGGTTCAAATGAAGACATCACGAAAAGACATGAAAGACACTGAGCATAGGGCTGAGACTGGTTTATATGTGATTTCAGTCCCATACCCTGGCATTGAGTGCAAGTCATTGGAGGACAATTATCTGCACCCAATCTCTCCTTGCCACCTCACCTGAGAGGCAAAGTAATACCTGCCCACTGGGTGTGCATTATTCTAATCAGGGGCTCATTTCCCTAGCCCCCCTCCCACAAGACTGGCGTCACCCAGTCTGCTTGGGATAGGAAAACGTTTGTCCCAAGGTGTGAAATACAATACTTATCACAAGTACCCACGTCCTGCTTTCTTTTGTGCTAGCATACACAAGCAGGGTGGGGGAGCCTTTGATCAGGGGGTTTATTGTAGACCACTTGTCTCCCCCCTGAGAATTAACCTACCATATGGGCTATAGCCTTCCCGGGCTTTTACCCTGGACCCAAAATACAATACATTCCTTAATATCTAAATATATTAAAATAATCCGTTCTGTGGGTCTGAGAGGGCTGAAATTTGCCAGGTCCTCATGCCGGAGGACCTTTGCCATAGTGGCCAAATATCAGCCTTCCACAACCCCTAGAACCGGAGATACAAAAAACAAGTTAAAATTCCCCATTTAACTTTAATGCAGGATTCTCCGCTATAAGCTCAAAGAAATCTTTGCGTTTCACTCTCCCATTGAAATCAATGGGCTCCGCCGCTATAGGCTTTTAATGGAGCAACTCCGCCATTGAAGTCAATGGGAAAACTACAATTTTTACATTTGCCCATACTCCGTCTGGTTGATCAGAGAGGGCTGGAAATGGCCATGCAGTCATGCCGGAACAGTGACTACATGCAACTAAAATCTCAGCCCTCTGGTACTCACAGAACCAGAGATATAGGTTTACACTTTATACACTTTCGGATTTAGCTGTTTCAAAGCCACGCGACTTT
Organism: Ascaphus truei; assembly: GCA_036426205.1. Taxonomy (NCBI): domain Eukaryota; kingdom Metazoa; phylum Chordata; class Amphibia; order Anura; family Ascaphidae; genus Ascaphus; species Ascaphus truei. The sequence continues at coordinate 80,848 of WSYH01000565.1, forward strand.
CCTCCATTAGAATCAATATGGCCGGCGCCTCCATAGGAAATTCATGGGCCGGTGCTGCCATAGGATTCAATGGGACCTCCGCTACAATTAGAGTCAATGGCGCGACCCTCGTTGCGAGCGCGACCCTTTACGGGTGTCCTTAATCCTCGGACCCGGTGGTGGTCGAGTGTGGGGGTTCCTAGGGTCTGGGGGCAAAAATAATTTTATTTCTGGGTGCCCTAGAACAAAAGTTCCCACGCCAATTGGCCGTGAACTTGACCGAGGCCCTAGTTCCCACGCCAATTGCGCGATCAAAGCTCTTTTTTGACAATGTTGCCGCTCTTGCGGTTTTGCGGTCTGGCAGGCTGCCAGCTCGTCTCCGGAGGTCGGGTTCCAGGAATCCCCATTGAAATGCATTACTCCATTCACTTTCAATGGGGAACCGCCGCTCCACCTCTCGAACGCCACCTGCAGGTCTTCTACGGAAACAGGCCCAAATCGTCGCAATCTCCATAGGATTGTATTGAGCCCCAATGGCGACCTATGGAGAAACTGCAAAATGGAGCCTGCAAAGGCAGGAAAATGGAACAAAGTGCTATAATCACTTCCTAACTATTAACCCTTCTCCTCCCGAACGGATCCCACTGTGAGTGTTGGTGCCGACACTGGAATGGGGGAAATACATTGTTACAGGGGAATACACATTTGGGTGCTGAAGCAGGGTAAAAACACATTACTGGACCGCAGTCCAGTTAACCTCTCACCTCCCAGGTGAGAGCAGGGGGTGGCCAAATAGGGTGTAACCCCTTTAATACCGGGCCAAACCCCCACTCCCATGACAGCGGTACGGTGGAAGAAATCCCGCGCCATGACATGGGTATTCCGAGGTATATACCGCGTGATTTGTTAACATAATGGCCATTGCATTGTACATAAGAATCAGGAATAATACAGTAAACATGGCTTTATAATATTTTATATTTTTTATTATTAATGTAAATTATCTGTTTAAAATGGTAAAAAAAGAAAATACAGGAAGAAGATACGATGATTTAAAAATGTTAAAATAGCACACAGCAATCACTCTATGTCAAAAGGAACGGTATGAAAATCTGGATAATAATGTGATTGTTTGTAATCTGGGCTGGTAACCTAAAGGAAAAAAAATCTGTAATTTTAGTTTTTGGATTGCCTGACCCCATGCACTCGTCACTGCCATTAGTACACTTTGGTCCTAGGAAGAACTGACCCCTTAAACATGTCTCTGCCATTAGTACACTTGCAGGGACTGACCCCTTAGATCATATGAACAGGTACAATTTTCACTTTAAAGATAAATTATTACAAATCTTATTTTTGACCCGTTTAACTATTTCCCTAGTAAATAGACCCAAAATATGTACTTGCCTGTCTTCATTTCCACCTCGTAAATTAGGCTGTAAGTAAGATATTTAGATAATTGTGAGACAAAATAAGTGAACTGTTGTCTTATCTGGGAGAAAAAGCCAGAGCAGAGTAATAAATATATAATGTGTGGATAATGACCTAGTATAAAATCCTCTTATCTATAATCCAGTTACAGCCACTTGAATCTTACTGCTCATGTAAAAGGAAGCTTTTGGCTCTGTTCTTTCCGGTTGTTTCAAACGGTGACTATCACCATGTCTACAAATGCATTTAGACATAATTACTCAATATTTATGGTAAAAAGACAGAAGTGGAGAGATGTTTTGAAGATACAGTATACTCTTTAAAAAAGAAAGTGGGACTGTAGTTTGTAAATAAAAACACATGGGTACTTCTAGTTCTGATTCTTCTCAAAGACAGGGAAGCGCAGATAGTCACCAAAAATGAAAATAAAAACACAATAGTATAATATGTTCCCACAAAGGATACGGGCCTTCAGGGTCAATCGATGATACTACTCACATATTCCCACATTATAAAGTGTGTATCCCAATCTGTGGCAATAACTGCAGCAGTGATTCGTGTCTCAAAGAAACAAAGATAAAGGACAATAGTGCAGACTGCCTGGAAACGTTCTTTATAATTCAGATTAAACAATAAAATGCACACTCATAATGCGAACAATCTTTAAAACATATAAAACCCCCAGACCTGTGAGGGTCCATATTCTGGAACATGTACAGTAGGGAACATCTGTAGGAAAGTTTTAACACATAATGGGGGCTATGCACTAAGTTCCGGTAAGTCATTTTAAGAGCGCAAAGTGCCTTTTAAGGCCGATTCACTAAGCAGTGATAACAGCGCTTTATCGGCCTTAAAAAGCATTTTTTTCTGGCATGTGCGCAAAACCCGCCAGATCAGGCAAAAAAACCCAAATGCGCCGATTTTTGCCAGTCCGCGGGATTCTCTAAACAGCGCTAAGTGAATCATGCTTTAAAAGCCCGCCAGGAAAACGCACCAGCTAAATGCAGGCGCAAAAGGAGCTGGACTTAGAAAACATTCTTTGTTTACCTTTTTTCAGGCACACCATCCATACAACAGGCCGGCCGATGTCCCCGGCTGATCCCCGCCGGGTGTCCGGGGGTCCCCATAGGCCTGCGGTATTAATGGTGTGCCCCCAAAAAATAAACAATACTTTTAAATAAATACACCCCCCCCCCTAACACATACAGTACAATAATGGGCAAAATTATTATTATCCACATATGGATAATAACGCATTTGCCCATTTAAAATACATTCATAATAAATAAAATAAATAAATCTTGCACTCATCCTTGCCAGGCTGCCACAATGAAGGCCATCCTCAACCTCACCCCGTCCATGTCCTCCGTTGCTGCAAACAATACAGAACAATAAAAAGCGACAATCTAATGTCCCCTAACCCCTTAATCACCTTAGCGGTTAGAAACCGGTAGAGTAATTAAGGAGTTAACCCAACCACGCCCAATACCCACCCGGGAGGCCTAACCACCCAACCCCTTCGGGACAACACCCCCTTCACCCACCCCCGCTACCACAATGAAAACACTACACAGAACAGCCCCACTACCCACCTTCTAGGCCCCCAATAAACATTACCATATTTAATAAACATTAATACATAACCAACTCACCCCCTCTGCCCCCAATAAAAACATGATTTATTATTTTACACACAGGCTTAATACCCAAGGCCGACGGGAGTCCCCGGTGGTCCCAACAGGTGTCCACAGGCTGCACAGTGCACCCCGGGGGGTACCCACGGGTGTCTGGGGGTATTCGGGTGGTCTCCACTAGGTGCCGTGGGCCTCCAGGTTGTACCTGGGGGTCACCGCAGGCCCCAATGGGGTCAATGGGTGGTCTTGTGGGCATCTGGGGGTCCCCGGGTTGTCCCCACAGGTGTCTGGGGGCCCTTGGGTTGTTCCCATGGGGGTCTGAGGGTCCTCGGGTAGTTCCCACAGGGGTCTGGGGCTTTTGGGTTGTCCCTGTGGGTCCACTGGGCCCCCACAGCTGTGGGGCTCCTGGTTCTTCCCCGCAGGTGTCCCCTGTGGGTCCAAAGGAGGTACCTTTGGGCGTCCAGGGGTACTCACGGTGGTACCTGTGGGCATCCGGGTGTCCTCAGGTGGTCTCCATAGGTCCCCACAGATCTATGGTACCAACTCTGTATATAAAAAAAATAAACATGTCATACATTTAAATAAATCAACCCCCCCCCACACACACACAAATACGCCACCACCACCCCCACCACATACATACATTATAGTAATGGGCAAAATAACTATTATCCAGATATGGATAATATATTATTTGCTCATTATTAAACACATTAACCAGCATAAATAAAGTAAATAAATGCAGTTCTACTTACCCCTGGCATTATGAAGGGCATCCTCGTCAGGATACTGCAAGGTCTCTGTCCTCCGTTGCCAGAAAAATACATAGCAAATACAATCTAATTTCCCTAACCCCTTAATCACCTTAGCAGTTAATAACCGCTAAAGTAATTAAGGGGTTAACCCACCCTGCCCCGATACCCACCCAGGAGGCCTAACCACCCTCCCCAGGCAACTACCCCCACCCTTCACCCATTCATTTGTACAGTGGATAGATCATGCATATATATATATGGACACAGCATCTCCTCTGAAATGTATCTCCATACTCCTTCCCAGAGTGTATCTCCCTCTGATAGTCTCCACACTCCTTCCCAGAGATGGACTTCAGCAAACTCCACACTCTTTCTGATGAACTTCTGATGGAATTTCTTCACTCCTTCCCAGAGTGTCTCTCCCTCTGAGGGTAACTCAGATGGTTCTCTCCCTCTGAGGGATAACCTAATGCACTGTTCAGAAGTACTCCTTATATTCCCCTTGGTCGCTATTGAACAAAGACAGCCAACCAAGAGAAAACAGTGCCTTGGGCTTAAACCTGATAACTGATTCATTTAACTAATCCCCTACCTTTGTTCTGATCTATTTCTATGGAGAGCTTCAACTGAGTGAATTACTAGTCTTTCTCCATACAAATGACAGGCACATAACTTAATTTACATTTGCAGGGCTATCATGTTAATTCCATCACCACACAATTACCAAGTATCTAATCTGGGAGGAATTTGCTAACACAGGCATACATACAGACATAAGGTAATTATGTAATAGACAGGACTTAGTATTACACACAGCTCGCCCAAATCACATCACAGAACAATGTTGATTGGGGAAAGGATTGTCACAAAGAAAAGAATACATGCTTTGAAATACATTCTTACAGACAATTTACACATTCGCAATTCTTCCCCAGATTTAAAGACATTTGTCTGGATGAAATATTACTAGGACAGCCAAGTTACACGGTTTTATAGGGGTAAATAGCTGGGATTGCTCCCCACTAGGTCAGCCAGCAACCCCTACCGTCACAACCGGTTATACCGGGAGTACTGTTATTTTACCCGCAAAAAGTTTATGATTTGTGGGTACGCGTTTGTACATAAAGTCGCTGTGTGTTTGGAGGGATAATGCAACTCTATGGGATATCTTTGCCCTGCTAGAAAGTTCTGCAATTGGGTTTTAAAACACATTACAGAAGCCTGTTTTAAAACCTAGTTGTAGAGTCAAAGTTTTAGGGTCCAAATGTGACGGTGCTCATCTCAAATCAGTAGGCGGACCCGCAGGGTTGAGGTAGGGATGCAAATAAACTGACCACAACCCAGGGACAGAGTCCTGTAAGAGTATCTGTAGTCGGTATGGAAGCAGGGGTCAGGGCTTGTGGCAGAGTTGCAAAGTCCAGGGGACAGGCAGAGGTCAGGGCTGGCGGCAGAGGTGCAAAGTCGAGGAGGCAAGCGGAGGTCAAGGCAGGCGGAAAGTAGCGAGGTTGGGGTAATGGTCCGGGGTCAGCAACAGGAATTCAAAACAGGCAAGAGGGTAAGGCCATGCGTATAGTGTCCGCGACGGGCGATGCGACGCCGCCCAAAAGCAAATACATTGCCGCCGCAGTGTGCGCTTATAGTAAGCGCGACGGCGACAATGCGACAGAGCGACATTGCATCACAGACTTTGGAAGCTGGCAATATTTGATTTTTCAAGGGCTGTCGCCTCATGTGACAACCCCTGAACCAATCAAATGCCAGGAAGCCTGCGACGCCGCTGCGGCGATCTAAGATGGTTTGGCAGGAAATTTCAGATTAAATGCCTGGAGCAGGTTGGAGGCATGGACTTCCCTGGACCTGATCCATGAATTTTCCTCGGGTCCATAACCCTTCCAATGGATCAAGTTGTCACGGTGGACACAAACTTATCAACACTTTTTCTATTTCTGGGTACTCGATTGAACACAACAAGGAGCAAAATAAATTGTGATTTATTTCCTTGCTAGACAAACACACGACAACTTCAGAATACACTTAAAACAACACTTACTGGGGTGGGGAAACCAAATAACTTGTCCGTTTCACGAAAGCGCAAGAAATGCAGTCTTTGTTTAAAGGTCCTGTGGCTAGATCGCAACTTACCGATCCAATATCTTGGCCACCTCAAAGTATTTCATTGTAGTTCGTAGGAATTCGTTCGGGAGTCCTTAGGGCTAACGAATTCCGTAGTTTGGGGTAATTTCTTGGTTGCGTTGGTATTAACCCCATGCATACTGGAACCGTACTGATGTACTTGAACGAAGTGCTGTGTGAAGCGTAGTTACATCATGGATCATAGGAATCGCCCTGGGGATAGCTTGGCGGGCACAGTTATAGGATGTTCCAGGCTATCCTTAACATGTGCACCCAATCCCCTCGGTGGAAACATTTAACCCACCAATGGCCGCGTTGCCCGCAGTTTGCAAAACCGGGCAAAAGGCTTTCCGGTTTGCAAAGTGCATGTGTCGGCTTGACACCCAGGCAACTTAGCATACCTGGGGTACACCCTCCTTCTGGCGCACCTTAGTCTGAGGTTTGGCTCAAAGGTGTCAATGGCCTAGGATCTTCCATTCTGCAACATCCCGGCCAGTTTCACACCCTAGATCTCTGAGGCTTTTCATCCCTGCATTTGCCCTAGACTAAGAGGCTCGCACTCAGCGGGACCTCTTTGAAATGCAGGAAAGAAAATACACCCAGCTCATTCACCCCTAGCATACCTGCATGCCAAAGGATTTTTCCTGGGCTTACAGAAAACAGTTCCTGCCTATACATTTTAAATTCACAGTTTTTACACACTTTAATAAAACATCATGTTCTGGGTGTACTATCACTGTAATTTTTATATGTATCTTCGCGTTTTATTTATTTAATCTTGCACATCAAAAACCAGGGTGCTGGGTACATCCGCTCTCGAGTTAGCCCTCTTTATTGAAATGCCGGCTTGTGGGCGCCAAGTTCACCGAATTCTCAGGTCAATTGACACAGTTCCCACGGCAATTGACTTTCCGCCTTTCAAGTTGGGGAGCTAACAAGGCACGGATACATTCTATCGGTAAAACTCTTCAGAACTTAACCGCAAGTCAATTGACCTGTGGTTACAGGGTCAAACCGATAGAAATGGATACCTATTCTTTACACAGACTGCTAACCGCAGCCACGCTCCACTCGAGGACCTTTTTACAGTGCAGGGACGAAGTGGAGAGACGTCCTGAGGAGGCGAGATGCCAGGTAGAATATGACTTTTGTGGCGGACAATGTCCTTGAGAGCTCCAAATGAAGTGGCCGAGAGAATACATTTGGGAGAAAGGATGGGTTTCTGCTGATCCTCAGACTTGTCGTCCGGTGAGAATTTACGAGATAAGGCATCAGCCTTGACATTTTTTGACCCAGGAAGATAGGAAATTATGAAATTAAATCTAGAGAAGAAAAGTGACCATCTGGCTTGACGGGCTCCAAGGCGATGTGCTCCTTCGAATTAAAGCAAGTTCTTATGATCCATGAGGATAGTTATTGGGTCATCGGTACCCTCCAGAAGGTGTCTCCATTCTTCAAGGGCTAATTTAATGGCCAGAAGTTCCCGATTCCAAATATCGTAGTTGCATTCAGCCGGAGAATTTTTTTTCGAAAAGAAAGCACAAGGACGCAACCTGGACAGATGATTCTTTCTTTGGGACAGAACAGCGCCCACCCCGACATCAGAAGCGCCAACTTCGAGTGTAAAAGGGAGTTTAGGATCAGGATGAATGAGAACAGGGGCGGACACGAATGGTTTTTTTGAGAAGTGCGAAACACTGAAGTGCAGCAGGGGGCCAGGAGGCCGGGTTCACTCCTTTCTTGGTTAATTCAGTCACAGGAGCCACTAAAGAAGAACATTTTTGGATGAGCCAATGATAATAATTTGAGAATCCAAGAAAACGCTGTTCTGCTTTAAGAGTGGTTGGTTGGGGCCAATCCCGGACTGCTCTTACCTTGGTGGGATCCATGGTGAGACCGGTGTCGGAAATGATGTATCCCAGAAAAATGGTAGATGTCTGATGAAAATGACATTTCTCAAGTTTGGCAAAAAGTCTGTTTTCGTGTAAGCGAAGAAGCACCTGTTTCACATGAGTAACATGTTCTTGAATGGATTTAGAAAAAAATAATATGTAGTCGAGATAAATGATTACAAAGGAGTTGAGAAGGTCTCTAAAACTTAATTTACAAAATCCTGAAACACGGCTGGGGCATTACACAGACCAAAAGGCATGACCAATGAAAGCAATCTTCCATTCATCACCCTGACAGATCCTGACAAGATTGTAGGCACCACGTAAATCTAATTTAGAGAAAATGTTAGCTCCTTGTAAAGCGATCAAACAGTTCAGAAATGAGTGGTAAGGGATAGCGATTTTTGACTGTAATTTTATTGAGGGCCTGGTAGCCTTTGCAGGGGCGTAAGGCTCCGTCCTTCTTCTTCACAAAGAAAAACCCAGCACCTGCAGGAGAAGTAGACTTATGTATAAATCCCTTCTGTAAATTTTCCGCGATATATTCTTTCATTGCCTTGGTTTCAGGAATAGACAATGGGTAAGAGGTCCTTTTGGGCGGTGAGCAAATCAATGGGACAGTCGAATGGATGATGGGGAGGAAGGACCTCGGATTTAACCTTATCGAAGACGTCCCGGAACTCGGCATACTCCTCTGGTAATTGCACCTTTTCCTTTTTCTCGGTCACGGTGGTACCCCAATGCTACTTGCTTCTAGGATGCAGTTCTTGTTACAGAAGGAGCTCCATTGAATGGGTTCCTTGCCAAGCCATGTGAAAGGAAAGAGGTGAATCCGGAGCGACAACAAACAGCCCTATGATGTCAGGTCTCGAGTTTTGAACACAGTAGCTTTATTGTAAACACACAGATGGAACAGCAGGCTGCAGCACAGCCTCCTCCTCTACGCGTTTCACGCTCTACTGGCGCTTCATCTAGGAGTGAGGAGGGTGCCTGCAAACCCAACATTTAAAGCACAAACCCCGCGAATAGGGACTTAATTAAAATTGTAACAGCTGTGGACCTCAAGAGAAAATACGTCTGTCTCAGTGATCGCATAATGAGCATATAGTGACCACATGAATTAAACATGACAGATAATGTTCTAATTTTCTTATTTTACGTTTAAAGAACGAATTTAAGCAGTCTCTTGATGGTACTAATTAGCTTAAAACATTAATAAAAATAAAAACATGTAAAGTTAATAAATGTTACAAATAGTTGGGTCTTATGAAACATGATCTTTCAATATTTGTACTTTTATAATTATATAGTACTTTGTAGAATAAGATTTCTAATGAATCACAGATCCCAAAAAGAGCAAAAGGGAGAAAAGGAGGAGGGGGGGAGACTAGGGGAAAAGAGGAAGGAAAGGAGGGGAGGGAGGGGGAAGAGAAAAGGGGAGGGGGAAAGGGGGAAGGGTGAAAAGGGGCCAAGGAGAGCAGAAGTATTCATAACATAATAAACAGTATCATATGTATAAAAATACAATATATAAGTAAACTTTAGAAAAATGCAATCATAAAAAACATCTTAGATCCCAATCGACATTCAGTCCATTGGGCTGCAACGTATTGAGAGTAAAAATCCAGTGTGCTTCTCTCCACCCCGTAAGGGTAAAGCAATCTGTTCTATTGCCACAAACTGGAATGACCCTGCACAGCCCAATGGACATGAATTGAGATGTCTGAACACAGGATGTAACATGTCATGACTACGGATCAATCTGAGATGCTCTAGGATCCTAACCTTAAGCATACGACTTGTTAGGCCGACGTACTGTTTAGTACAACGGCAAGTCAGCAGATAGATCACATAATCAGAACGACATGAGATAAAAGATTGTATCTTAAATCTACGTGTCCCATCTGAATTGGAGAAATGGGTAGCTTGCAACATGTTTGGACAGACTTTACATCTCCCACATTTATATGAACCAATTAATTTGGGAAAGAACAACCTAGTGGACTGAATGGGTTTAAGCACACTAGGCGACAGTTTGTTGCCCAATGTAGGGGCCTTGCGGAACACAATTCGTGGACCTGTACTAACGATTTTAGATAAAAGGGGCTCTAGTGTCAAAGTACCCCAATGTTTATTAATGATAGATTTGATAGCAGGGACTTGGTCACTATAGACTGTGATAAAGAAAGGAACATCTGATCTATCAACTTGTCTAGATTTAGTTGGGGTCATGGAAATTAAGGAATCTCTATTAGTGTCAAGGGCTATTTCAAATGCCCTATTGAGATCATCCTGCTGATAGCCCCTGGCCTAGAATCTGTCTTTCATTTCCTCCGCCCTCTGAACAAAGTCCTCCACGGAGGAACAGATCCGACGTAAACGTAGGAACTGCCCCCATGGGATACCTCTGATCATGGGGCGGGAATGACAACTGTCAGCATGTAAAAGTGTGTTCCTAGCATTTTCTTTACGAAATATATCTGATTGAATGCATTTGGAATTGTCCACATATAGTTTAAGATCCAAAAATTGAATCTTATTGATATGATAATTATGTGTGAACTTCAAGTTTAATTGATTATCTGACAGGTAGTCAAACAATTTAAGCAACTCGACTTCCCCACCACTCCAAACCATCAACAGGTTGTAAAACGCTATATTGTGCCTGAAAGGGTTATTATCTCCAAACACGTGGGAGGCCTCCCACCAACCCATGAAAATGTTGGCATAGGATGGGGCAAAGGAAGTCCCCATGGCAGTCCCACGTGTTTGGAGATAAAATTGCTGATTGAATGTGAAATAGTTGTTTGTGAGGGAAAAACGGATACTATCCAGAATGAAAACAATGTGTGCCGGGGATAAGTTGGATTGTGATTCAAGAAAAAAACCTTGTGGCTGTGATGCCGTGCACGTGGTGTATGATATTGTACAAGGAGGCTACATCAAGGGTGACCCATAAATAAGATGTGTGCCAAATAAAAGGTGCAAGAAGTGATAAAATGTGTTTAGTGTCCATAACATAAGAAGGTAGGTTGTGCACAAATGGTTGAAGGAAATGGTCAATGTATTGTGAGAGGTGTTCACCCAGGGAGCCAATACTGGAGATAATGGGTCTACCTGGGGGTGCAGTGAGTGTCTTGTGAATTTTGGGCAAGTGGTGAAAAATCGGTATGATGGGGTTTGGAGTGGTGAGGAAGTCCCTTTCGGCGGAGGTCAAAACATTCAACATTTCTCCCTCGCCCAGAAGTTCACCAAATTCTCGTTGAAAAGAAGAGGTGGGGTTGCATGCCATGGTACTATACGCTTCCATGTCCCCCAACTGTCTTAATGCTTCAGAAATGTAAAACTCTCTATCAAGGACGACCGTAGCACCTCCCTTGTCTGCTTTTTTTTATAACAATCTGACTATTGGATGACAATGTATTAATAGCCTCTCTTTGTGAAACAGTAAGGTTATCATGTTTACATCCATGAAAATCTACATCCTTTACTCTAATATCTCTAGCCAAAAGAGATAGATCATGTTCAACCGCCTTTTTAAAGATATCAATAAATTGTCCCTTCATGTATGTGGGATTAAACTTAGATTTGGTTTTAAAGCCTGAGTCCTGTCTTCCTAAAAATTCAGAAGGATCACAGGCCATACTGTTATTCTCATTGAGAAGATCAGTTAAATCTTGCTGGAAACACATGTCCCTAAAATCTAAGGATAGAGATTGAGTATGATTAATATCAAACAGGGGGGCACGGTGGTACCCCCAATGCTACTTGCTTCTAGGATGATTTTTCTTGTTACAGAAGGAGCTCCATTGAATGGGTTCCTTGCCAAGCCAATCCACCCGAGGGTGATGGACCTGTAACCAGGGTAAACCGAGGGTCACGCTAATAGATGGGGTGTGAATAACATTGAATTTAATCTTTTCCAGATGTTTATCCTCAATCTTGAGCTGAAGTACATCCGTCTCCAAGGAGATAAAAGCCAGCTGAAGAGGTCTTCCATCTATGGCTTCAAGGGTAATGGGCTTCTTTCTGCGCTTAATGGGCAACAGATGGCGTTCCGCGAATTCTTCATCTATGAAGTTTCCTCCTGAACCAGAATCAAGAAAAGCAAGTGTAGATACTTGGAAGCCCTGACCAAAGATATTGATAGGGATGAGAATGCGAGAAGGGTTGTCAGTGGAAATGGGGGAAAGAGAAAGCGTTCCCAATGAGACTCCCCTGGGTTACATGGGAACCTTGCGTTTCCCGACTTTTGGGGACAGAAATACGCAAAATGTCCAGAAGTACCGCAGTACAAGCATAACCCAGCATTCTTGCGTCGTAGTTTTTCAGATTTGGAAAGACTAGTACCCCTAACGGCATAGGTTCAGAAGTATACGAGAGCGGATTCTCAGTTTGGCTCACCTGACCTGGAGTGATCCGGTATGGAGTAACACGATGATGAATCCTCTCTGATTTTCTTTCCTGGAGGCGGTGATCCACCTTAATGCAGACTGCGATAAGTTCTTCCAAGTCTGTAGGACGATCGTAAGTTGCCAGCTCATCCTTCAATGCTTCAGATAATCCTTGCCAAAAGGCAGCAGACAGAGCTTCATCATTCCAGTCAGTCTCTGCAGCTATAGTCCTAAAATCAAGTGCATATCTAGCAACAGGACGATTACGTTGAGAGACATGAAATAGCACAGAGGCAGCAGATACCTTACGGCCGGGTGTATCGAACACCTTCCGGAACTCCCTGGTGAATGCTGAGATATCCTGGGTGAGGTTGAGTCTTCGTTCCCAGATGGGAGAGGCCCAGGCAAGAGCGTTATCTATAAGAAGAGATACAATATATGCCACTTTGGCGCGGGGAGAAGTGAAGCTTGAAGGATTCATTTCAAATTGTATAAAGCATTGATTAAGAAATCCCCGGCACTCGTGAGGGTCACCCCCATAGCGATTGGGGGTAGGTAACAGGGGTTCTTGGGAGCAGTGAGAAGAGGGCATGATGGCAGACTTAGGAACTGCAGGAGAAATTGAAGGATGAGGTTCCAGAAGAGAATGTGCAAGGGCTCTGAGATTTTCCTGCAGGGAGCGCATGCTTTGATCACTAGCCACAATCTTTTCCTCAATACTAGACAGGTAGCTTGTGTGTGTGCACAGGACTCTTCCTACCTCTGCGGGGCCAAAGTTTGTGTGGCTGAGCATACTGTAACGCATAGCTCGCCACAAACGAAGCGCGACCGCGGTGCTGAGGTAGGGAATTGAGTAACGCCAACCCACAGCCACGCGGGCGTGCCTAGGATGTAGAGTAGTCGTTCAATCCAAGTCAGGATTGGAGATGTGAGAGTAGTGGGGTACTTGCCAAGTTCAGGAGAGGAGGGTTGCGGATCATCTGGGTGCGTAGCCAGGTTCAGGATAAGAGAGTAACGGATTGTCGGGGTACGTAGCCAGGTTCAGGATAGGAGAATATCGGATCATCGGAGTACTTAGCCAAGGTCAGGACTGGAGACTGGAGAATGGTCGTACAAGCCGGTTCAGGGAAGGAGAGAATCGGAGTCCAAGGTTCAAGCAGGTCAGGCAACAAGAGGTTAAATAGGCAAGGCAGGGTCTCAAGAACTGGAATGCAGCAAGGCACGGCGTCACACAAGACTATGCTCAGCAATGATAGAATGCAACAGGAAGGTATAAATAGGAGGGCCCTCCAAAAGCAAGCCAGGGCGGAACCAGGAAGTAAGAATCCAATAGGCTGCTGGTGCACACAGGTGTGTCCTTCGATGCAGCCTAATCAGGAATGGAGGCGGGACCGATCCCGCGCGCTTCATGGCGTTCAAGGGGCGGAGCCTAGAACGCACGTCACTCCCACGCCGGTCCTGTCCATCATTAGAGCAGGGGCGGAGCTTGGACAGCGAGGCTGGACGATCGCACCCGTTGTGCGTCAGAGCGGGGGGCGGGGTCAGGGTCTGGGGATGCAGGATCAGACCGTGCAAGATCCACTCACGCATGACCGGACGAGTGCGCATCCTGGGTGTCCGTCGCGGAAGGGCCAGCAAGGTGAGGAGACGTCCACGGCCGCCAGGATGGCGATTCCTCGCACCACATTGATTTTATTAAAGCTACATTACTTATTGCAGTTTAATTATTCATTATATTTTGTTTCTGCTCAAGGTTCTGGCCCCATTTTCCCTATCAAAACCACTGCTGATGTGTTTAGGATTGTAACTGAGTTAATATATGAAAAAAAGGCTCTTGCGACCACAACTCAACCTCACAAAATGTAACAAAGGAAATGAGACGGTGTAACAGCAGTTTGTAAATTCCAGTAATACTGTATGTTCACTTACGTCTGCTACTGTATACTCCACTCCTCCCCTGCAGGTCTCACTTTTAACACTAAAAGGTAAAACCTTACAGATTATTTGCAAACCATTGAGCTATTTCAAACCTACAGCAAGAAATAAAAACAGCAGCAAATGTATCAAAGCGATACAAAAATGACATTGTTTCCTACTGGATTTTCTTCCTTCAGTAACTCTGTTGCTGTGTTTTGCACCCATTTTTCATCTGGGAGATTTTGTGATGTTATTTAGCAATGTCCTGTAGAACCTTCAAAACTATTGCTACCCTGCAGGAAAACAGAACCTGATGCCTCAAAGACATTATATAGGATTTATTTTTCATATCAGTTTTCTAGCACCGAGTTACAGAAAAAAAGAGGCCCAAAATGCCTACCAGAAACAACCCTTTATATCAATAATAGGGTGCATTTGGGATATGTTATAGTTTACAGGTCCTGTAACATTGGTGAATCATGAAAGCAGAACTAATGCAAAAAATGCACACGGTTTACCTAGAAAGATAATCACAAAATTACCAGCCAGAGGTGTCGTGGAGCGAGACACTCCTATGGCTGTGAGGTTTTTGCGGAGGAAGTAAGAAAGAAAGGAGGGGGGGTATGGACCTATAAAACTGACCCCTTCCTGTGAAAGGTTTTTAGGAAGTCTCTCTCTAGATTGTCAGCACGCAATGTTCTACGTCTGTAATGTATTTCTCTCTCGGCTTCAACATTTGAGGGGACGGAGATAGAGAGTAAGTCTTATCGTTTTCATACCAAAAGTTTCCAGGTTAAAAAAGAAACGGCATCAAAGTTAATGACCTCTTTTCTTACCCACGCCTCATAAATCTTGTGCTGCTCTTTTTTCATAGATTTTGTAGCTGTGAGATTGTGGTATGTATATATGTCTTTATTTATATTGTGCCATTAATGTACATAGCGCTTTACAGCAGTAATACATGTGACAATCATATAAATAACAAATAATACAAACAACACATAATGGGGAGAAGCGCTTCAGACATAAAAGTGACATTTAGGAAAAGGAGTCCCTGCCCCGAAGAGCTTACAATCTAATTGATTGGTAGGAAGAATGTACAGAGACAGGAGGAGGGTGTTCTGGTAAGTGCGTCTGCAGGGGGCCAAGGTTTATGTATGAGGTGTAAATTATCAGCCATGGAGCTACTCATATGTTTCGTTAAGCAGGTGTGTTTTAAGGTGGGTCTTAAAGGTTGCTGGCGACTTATTGGAAAGGGTGGGAGTTGAAGGGAGGCTTGGGTAGAAAACAGCACCAGATTTATCTAAGACAAAAACTTCAATACTGTTGCTCTCTATGGGACTGTTTTTTTCTGATAAATCATATGCTTTTTTGGCAGTTGTCAGGTTTTGAGAAGCCCATACTGCGTCTTCAAATGTCAATGACTTTAACTGTTTCTGTCGTTTCTTATAATTCATATTATTGCCATATACATGTATAACCACTCCATAAAACTATTTCTATTGCCCACTATAACTTCTACTTGTACTCTATTTTAACGCACACTATAACTCCTCCTACTGCTCTATATAACTTCTCCTATTGCTCCTTATAACCGCTCCCTAAAGCTCCTGCTATTTCTTCATATATTCCGTTACCTCTCCTGCAGCAAAGGACGTGGATACATTGAAGCTAAGAGACTCAAGGTGAAAATAACTTGTTTTGAAAACTGTACTCCACATTAAGGGATTTATACTGTAAACCAAAGTCTCCTGACTTGGGACAAAAGTATTACTAAAAACAAAGGAATTTGGTGTTTTTTTGTTTTTTTTTAATAAGTTTGGATCCAGGAAACTTTGGTAAATGGTCCAGGAGATCCTTTTACATTCTCTTTTAAAGTCTGGCTACACCGCAACTAGAGAAAACTGTAATCCTCCTGTTTTCATGTCAAATAATATTATGTGTTTAATATATTAAAGTCAATTACTCTTAAAATAAATAATAAAAAGTAAATACCCATAAAATAATCATATTAATTGATCCCATTTAATTGACTTCATGGTTTTCCTCAGTGTTCTGCTACACTACAGTATGTTTAGTGTTCTAGTGTTCTGTGTCTACATGTATGTGCTGTCCAACTTTCACCTCCTATGATGTCATTAATGAGCCTGCCTGTGACACGAACCATTTGTTGACAGCATATCTTTTGAAAAGGCATTTTTGGAACAAGAAGAGTACTTAACATTGTCTTCATTTAGTTTCAGAGTGTAGGACCTACAGAATTCTCCCTATAAACGATGAAACTAGACATGTCACCAAGCAATAGGCAGCAGTTCTGTTCTATTCGAGTGACCTCGATGAATGGGGCTCTTTGTGTCATCAATCCTCTCTATCTGCATGAACATGGCGATAACTGGCTTACCAACATTTCACCTCATCAGGAGGAGAGGAGGAAAAGTGTACCGTGGTGTAAAGATCAAAGCATAGAAAACAAAGGCTGGAGTGTGAAGAAGACATGGGAGCATCCACATAAGCCTGAGAAGATCAACCCTGATATTGAAGGTAAATGGGATTTTAATGGGGGGGTAATCTCGCCGGAAATCAATCTTAAAATGAAAATGTCATATGAAAGTGTGACCGATTGTGAGCACTGGAAACAGAAAATAGACAGGAAGGTGCTCACCTCTATATACAACAGCCCCACCAAGTGGTGCAACTTCAACAATAGAACTAAAATGTGAATACAAAAAAGATGTGCATCAACACCTAAATAATATGTATCAAAAACTGTCAACCACTCAACCTGCGAAAGAAACAGCTTGGTTCCTCAATAGATACGGGTGCACAAGGAGGAGGGAGCAGTAGACATCAGTATATGAAAAAATGAAAAACATACAACACCAACATAAAACAGTATAATTATTGGAAGTGTTGAAGGTAGAATACATATATAAACAGATATGCTCACCTGGCAGTGAGTATATCAAAGCACATAAATTGCGCGGCAAATGTAGAAGAAGGTAACAATGTTGATCTTATAGAGGAAAACAGAGAAGGGACTAATTGCACAGCATACAATACTTTGAATAATAAAAAAAACACAAAAAGCAGAACCCCCTGAATGAAGACTTACAAGCGTGCTGTCATTCAGGACATATAACAGTTTATTTAGGAACTCTCTCCTCTCCGACACTGAACCGAAGTGTAGGTGGTAGCAGGCTTTCTGGCGTGTATTGACTCCGTATGCAGCCACACGATAACAACCATGAGCTTTCAGCACGGCTCCCTCGATACTTCTCCGGGTCTGGTCAGTCTCTCTTTCCTTCTGTGCTCAACGCAATGCGTTTCGCTGGTGAATACCCAGATTTGTCAGGAGTAATTTCATGTATACATCTACCCACATTAATATAGCCATAGCCCTGTGTCTATTGGCTAATACAAACACACTAAATAAATAAGTGAAAGAGATTGTGCAAAACTGGTTTACAAATTCAACATAATAAAGTACAATGGTACAAAGACAGATCTTTTCAGTCATCAATTAAAAAAACATACAGGACACCTACAAGCTCATATTGGACCCCCAAAATAACCACAACATATATATAAGCATATAAGTGTCACAGCGGAGTGCTACTGAGCATGGCAATATATATTTTAAAACCAGAGACAGAACATGAAACACAGACAGAGCTCAATGCACATCCAGCGAAACTTATACACGGTACAGTGCCTAAATATATATGTATAAATATCTATTAAATTAAATGGTCTTTTAGTTTAACATTTTGGCCAAATTGTTGTAAGCCCCTGAGCCACTGCACGGCAGACCACATCTCAAGGGTCCCTAACTCTAGCAAAAATTCTTAATAACATGCCAATACCAGGGAAGAATGATTATAATAAATCTGTCAAAATTAGTTGCAAAGTTTAAGTCTGATGAAGCTTTTATAACCTGTACATTACCAGGAAAAGCACTCTGTATTAGATTTGTCAAAACATACTGCAAGCAAGCAAGTTCCCCTGAGAGTGGGGAGATGCTATGGAGTGAGCTGTAACCATTTAAAGTGGGGGGGGTTGAGCTTAAATAGGTAGGAGGTTGCCACCCTCCATAGCTAAGACCAGCTGAACAAGAATTGTAAACATACAGGACACCTACCTAAAAGCTCATATTGGACCCCCAAAATAACCAACAACATATATATAAGCATATAAGTGTCACAGAGAGTGCTACTGAGCATGGCAATATATATATTAAAACCAGAGACGAAGATATGAACACCAGCGCTCAGTGCACATCCAGCGAAACGTATACATGGTACAGTGCCTCAATATAATGTACAGATATCTATTAAATTAAATGGTCTTTAGTTTAACATTTTGGCCAAATTGTTGTAAGCCCTGAGCCACTGCCGGCAGACCCCATCTCAAGGGTCCCTAATCTAATATAAAGTCTTTAAATAACGTGCATTACCAGGAAGAAGATTTATAATAAATCTGTCAAAATTAGTTGCAAAGTTCTAAGTTGATTGAAGCTTTTATTAACCTGTACATTACCAGGAAAAGCACTCTGATTAGATTTGTCACAATCATACTGCAAGCAAGCAAGTTCCCCTGAGAGTGGGAGATGCTATGGAGTGAGCTTTTAACCATTTAAATGTGGGAGGGGGTGAGCTTAAATTAGGTAGGAGGTTGCCACCCTCCAATCAGCTAAGACCAGCTGAACAAGAATTGTAAAACATTTCAATTAAAAAAAGCATAAAGTATACATTTGCAAAATCTGAAGATCTATATTAATAGGTGATACTATCCTAAACTAACCAAGTGGTTTAATCTTCTTCCTTTTATGAAGTTGGGGCTCGATAAATAAATCAGAAAAAGAAAATATCAATAATTAGGATAGTTTAGGATAGTATCACCTATTAATGTAGATCTTCGGATTTTGCAAATTTATACCATATGCTTTTTTTAACTGATGCCTGAAATGATCTGTCTTTGTACCATTGTACTTTATTATGTTCATTTTGTAAACCAGTTTTGCAACATCTCTTTCACTTATTTATTTAGTGTGTTTGTATTAGCCAATAGACACAGGGCAATGGATATATTAATGTGGGTAGATGTAGACATGAAATTACTCCTGACGAAGCTGGGGCACAGAAGGAAAGAGAAACTGTACATAATACCGCGCTCCTCCCTATAGAAGTTTGCTGTTGGTAAAAAGATAGGCCTTACTGTACATATAGAAAAACAAAAAGCTGCTACCAATTAGGCTAAAATAAAATAATAATATCATGAAAAGGGTTATTTTGTTAAACCATTTGGCCATGGACTGGTGAAAAAATGCATGAAAGCCCTGAATGTTTATTTAACCCCTTCAGGGCTTTCACATATTTTTTCACCAGTCCATGGGACAACTATTACATATATAGTATTTAGTGTAGGTTCCGCATACGGTTATGCCTTGTCGTGGCATGCAGGCTTATAAATGCTTTGGCCAAAGGGTTTAACAAAATAACCATTTTTCATGAGATTATTATTTTATTTTAGCCTAATTGGTAGGATTGCAGGAATCGTTCTTTTACAGAAGGAAAGATTGACTGACCAGACTGGGAGAAGTATTGAGGGAACCGTGCTGAAAGCTGATTTTTTATTCTGGGCGGCCTCATACGGAGGCAACACACGCCAGAAAGCCTGCTACCACCTACACTTTGGTTCAGTGTCTGAGAGGAGAGAGTTCTCTAAAGAAACTGTGTAACGCATAGCTCACCACAAACGAGGCGCAACCGCAGGGCTGAGGTAGGGATTGGTACAGAACGCTGACCACAACCGAGAGGGCGCGTCTAGAGTGTAGGATAGTCTTGCAGGCCGGATCAGGGTAATAGAACACAGAGTAAACGAGGTACTTGCCGGGTCTAGGAGTATAGAGTAGCAGATCGTTGGGGTACGTAGCCGGAGTCAGGATTGGAGAGCGTAGAGTTGTCGAAGAGCCAAAGCCATGGTCAGTGCAGGAGACTATCACAAGGTACAGGCAGACAGGCACAGAGTAGTGAGTAAAAGCGTCACACAAACAGGAGTTATGCTCGGCAATGACTGAGAGTTCTGAGAGCATATTTAAAGGACCTCCCACCAATGGGAGGCAACCAGGAAGTGGGGCTGTGGTTCCGGATAGGCTGCTTGATCATACAGGTGCATCCTATTGCACAGCCAATTGCGACCGCATTAGAGTGAGTGTGCGCGCCATGTGCAACCCGCGCAACACGTAGGCGACCCGGTCACGTGTCGTCATTGCGTGCCACGACACCCGCACTAGTACGGGGGCAGAGACCAGAGGCGGGGCCTGCGGGAACAGAGGCGGAACGAGGATCACAACCGCACCGCGTAGTCCTGATGTCAGGACGGGGGTGGGACCGAGGGGTGGAGACCGCAGACCGACGGGGAGACCGTGCACCGCGCGCCAAGGCCGGAGGAACAGGAACATGCCCTGCGCCCAGAGACAGAAGAGGCCGACGGGGCCCGCGTGCCGCGTGTAAGTACCACCGCTAGGTTGCCACCCTTGAGTGCCATGGGGATCAGATGGGCGAGTAAGGGGATAAGGGGGCAGAAGCACCAGAACGGCGAATCCTCACAAACTGTTATATGTCCTGAATGACAGCACGCTTGTAAGTCTTCATTCAGGGGGGACTGTTTTTATATTAAATGTATATATTATATATTATATTTATATATTATATTATATTAAAAGTATTGTATGCTGTGCAATTAGTCCTTTCTCTGTTTTCCTCTGTAAGATTTACATTGTTACCTGCTACTACATTTGCCACGCAATTTATGTGCTTTGATATACTCACTGCCAGGTGAGTATATCTGTTTACTGTATATATTTATTCTACCTTCAACACTTCCAACAACGATACTGTTTTATGTTTTTCATATACCAATTGTAAGCACTACCCAAAATGTATTTGCAAACCTGCAGACTTTTAGATAATTATACTTGTAAGTATTGACTGATTGTGGCTGCTATTTGCTTTCCCAGATTCCCCTGGTTTTCATGCCCTTACTTCTTGGATCAAATTAGGGTAACATGTAATCCGACTGATATTAAAAGCTTAACCTAGATCTATTCGCCATGCTATTCTATTTGGGATTTTTAAGGAGCATTTTCTTGCACTTAGAAGAGTTTGAGGAGGAGGCAACTGTTTTTTACCACCTTTTAAGGGGTTAGACCAAACTGATCCATTGACTGTGACGTTTAATGTATTAATAGCAAAGGGGTTCAATATGACAGTAAAGTTATTAAGGTAATATAGTGTAAGGTAAAGTATTAATGTCAGCTGAAGTGTTCTTAACCTCTGTTGTAACTTGTCACCTTCACAGATATGGAAGTAAATCATCTTAATGAGACAGAAAGGCAACTAGATGGACTGACTAGATGTGAAAGACTGGAAATAGATAAATACCACAAGGTCCCGCTACATCAGGAGGAGACCCCAAGAAGAAGCCAAAGAAGTAATGTGGAGGTAATCTCTAGAGGGTTTAATAAAGTTAAGGAGCACTCAGACACCCAGGGAGAAATCATTGATATCTCAAGGAAATCTAAAGTGGAGATACTGAGAAGATCCAAGAGAGAGACTGGAGTGAGATCAAAAGAATCTCAAGAGGGGAACAAGGAGGTACAAGAAAGTCATGCGCGTGATAATGAGATGTTAGATCAGCCAAATGAGAAGAGACAGTCCCTATTTCCACACAGAGTATCTTGGATAGAGGTTGAACACTTAGCGGAGTGGACCCTAAAGAAATCAAACTCAGAAACCTCTCTAATCTCCTCTGACAGCTTTCTCCTCCCTCCTCTTCTGGAGTTGGACTCAGTGTCCATCAGCAGCGTCGAGGAAGAAGGGGACTGCCACTCATTGATCCAGAAGAGGAAGCACTCTCACGGGCTCGGAAACAAGGTCCGTCATAGCCTTCAGACTGTCAGCAGCATGCTTACAGGGCTCGTCTCCCCAGAGAAATATCTCGGGAACAGGATCCAGCAGCTTGCAGAAGACCCAGCCTCTTATCTTGGTAGTACTATTCAACCCTTCATTTGCCACATGTTGAATGGGTCTGGCAACCACCAGTCAAGCATTGAGATGCTGCAGAGTATACGTAAACAACTCACCAATCTTAAGATCCATCTGCTCAAGAGCAATGAGGTCAGCGAAATTCTGCAGCATCATGAAATAGATGACTTCAAAATAGGTATGGAAGATGAACACAGACAAACTAAACCTAACCCTAACACATTAACCCCAACACTGAGACACTAACCTTAGCGCCAACACATTGACCCCAACCCTAACCTAACATTGAGACACCAGTCCTTACATACTAACCATAACCCTGACATTCTAACCTTAACCCTGACAACCTAACCCTAACCATGACACACTAATTCTAACTTTGATACACTAACCCTAAACACTAACACGCTAACTGTATCACTAACACAGTGTTATAAGACTTATAAAGAGCAGTTATATTGAGCAATACAGTAGGAAGTGTTTGTAATGAGTGCTCACCACAAACAGGACAGGACCACGAGGCTAAGGTGGGGATAGTAATATACACCGATCTACAACCGCGTAACCATGTCCGGAGTGCAGAGTGATGGTCGTGTAGCCGGGTCAGGGTAGGAGAGGTCAGAATGGTCATTATACTCGCCGTGGTCTGGGGTTGGAGAAGTCGGATGGTAGTTGTGCGTAGCCGGGGGTCCAGGAGTAGAGAAGGTGGGAGTCCAAATACAAGCCGAGCTCAGGGGTCAGAGAAGGCAGCAGTCCGGGTACAAGCTGAGGTCAAAGGAAACATGTGCGAGGGGCATCACCCAATGTGTCACGGAATACATCACGGGGGTGGGAACAAGGTCCAATCCTCACAGTGTTATAGGGAGTTCTTCATAGATTTAATTATATTGTACACAACTTTTGAATGCTCATTAGTTGTACTCTTGAAAAAGAAACCATGAAGTTTTGAAAGCTCTGTAAACTATCTAATCTATGAACCATTTAATCAATGAAGAACTTCAATGCTGGTCTGCTAAAAGAACAAAAGAAAAATGCAAACATAAAGTGCTAAACCTAATAAATAGTGAAATACTAAAATTGAAATTAAATTGTCGCAATTATCTGTGGGACCAGTCTACCTGTTTAGTAGCAGGAAACCTACTGTATGTGGGAATGGCAGCATGGGGACCTTGAAAGGTTCTTCTCCCAAAACAAAAGTACATAACAATATTAAAGTCCTCCTTGGCACGAAAAAACCTCTTGGATATGGAATAGTCAGAACAATCCTTGAGTTTGATAGATCTTTGAGCTGATTCCAGCAAGAATTTGATTATTGGTACTGTCCACCGGTTGACTTTATGCTGAAATGTAGGGAAAAGCCCATCTGTGGAGTTGTGTACTGGGCTTGTCTATAAGTGGTATTATCCGCAATGTTCAGTCAAATGTAGCTCCATGATGCCCCATAAATGAAAGAGACTTGAATAGTATAAAAACTTTAAAAAATGTAATAAAGAATTTCCAACCAAATGCAAACTTATAATTTGGCTGTTTGGTAGGTGCCTTTATAAAATGCCGTCTGCAGCTTGCACAGACTCTGGCGGTCAGCGTGGGCATTTCCAGCTGGAGTAGGAAGACTGTCTCCTGTCATGGCTGCACGGGAGACACACTGGTTATCCTCGACCACAGCCTCTGTCTGCACTCTGCTACGTCAGTTAGCTCCACCCAACGCATTTCGAGACCACCCATGGTCACTTCCTCATGGTTATTGGCTGCTCTCTTTGTGGTTCAGGTTTAAATAGTCTGCTTAAGTTCAATATCACTTAACTATTTAGAGGCCAGAACGATCTGTGGGCGGAAATACAACTGACCTGGACTGGCATACTGCACTAAGCAAGAGACAGCGTTCCTACTCCAGCTGGAAACCCCGACGCTGACCGCCAGAGCCTGTGCAAGCGGCAGACAGCATTTTATAAAGGCACCTCTTTATACTCTTTATGCCTCTTTCATTTATGGGGCTTCATGGAGCTACAATTGAGTGAACAGCAGTTAATACCACTTAAAGACAAGCCCTGTACATAACTCCACAGATGGAATTTCCCCTACAATTCAGCATAAAGTCAACACCATCACAATACCATTAATCAACATCTTCTTGGAATCAGCTCAAATATTTTTCAAACTCAAGGAATGTTCTAAGGAATATAAGACTGCCTGGCGCTTACCCAGATGATATAACAGCACCCCTGCTGGTGGTAGAGTATAAGGATGCAGGAATCAAAACCCAATGGTACAATAAAAAACTTGGTGCACTAAAACATAAAGTGCCAGTGGGAAATAAATAACCGCAATGGGTAGAAAATCAATAGAGATAATGACCACTCAACCTCACTGAAGAAAAAGCCAAGCACCTCTCAAGATACAGGTACGTGGGGAATGAGGGAGTGTCTCATGGACAGGTGAGTCACTGGTTGCCAGCAGCTTCTTGGTGCTTCTCTGCAGCACCACTCGTAGCCATAGGGTAGAGTGAGGGGAGGGGGGGAAGAGAAAAAGAGGAGGGACTAATGGTGCAGTATGCTAAAAACAAACTTTAATACACCACACACAAATAAAAATGTCCCCCCTGAGTGGGTAACTACAATCTGGTACTGACACTCAGGGCACATAAAGGTTTCTTTGATACAGCAACTGCTTCCCGGTGTGAGTCCATAATGCCTGCGTCTTCCGTCTGTGGTCCCCGAAAGTGCGGCCGCTGGGGTTGTCACGTGGCTGACTGTACGCGCCTGACGTCACTAATGTCCGGTTTGGAGAGTCCTCCTTCCTCCTCCACTCAACACGTTTCACAAGTTGGGGTCTTGCTTTGTCAGGAGTGTCATACATCCTGACGAAGCAGACCCCAACTTGTGAAATGGGTTGAGTGGAGAAGGAGGACTCTCCAAACCGGACATTAGTGACCACCAGACAAGTGCAGAGCAGCCACGTTACAACCAGACTCCAACGCGCTTTTCGGGAACCACAGATGTGGGACGCAGGCATGTGGACTCACACCGGCAGCTGTATCAAAGAAACCTTTATGTGCCCTGAGTGTCAGTACCAGATTGTTAGTAACCACTCAGGGGGCACCTTTTTATTTGTGTGTGGTGTATTAAAGTTTGTTTTTAGCATACTGCACCATTAGTCCCCCCTCTTTTCTCTTCTTCCCCTCCCTCTACCCTACCAATGGCTACGAGTGGTGCTGCTGAGATTGGACATCACCAAGAAGCTGCTGGGAACCAGTGACTCACCTGTCCACGACACACTCCCTCAAGGAATGTTCTGACTGTTCTTATCCAATATGTTTTTTTTTTATGCCACGGAGGACTTTAATATGGTCTGTTAAAAGGTCTCACGACATACATCAAATCTGCTTTTCTTCAGGACCAATATGCTATCGAGAATATTTTTTCACAAAACCAGTGTGCCGAATATGAGTTTTTGCAGGCAAAGCCCCACTTTCTACTTCCCCCTTATCTTCATTGGCTCTAACAAGGACAGGTTTGACTAAAGGTTGAGTACACACTTGATTGACAAGTGTTCCCCCCCCCCTCCCCCACCATATTCAGATGCCTGCTTAAAAGAAAATTCTTCCTAATTTCCAAATAAACAAAAACAGCCAGCAACTTTGCCAAAACAGCCAAAAGCATCAGTAACTTTGCTTTAAGTCGGGTTACATTTGTTTAAAGTAGATCTTATTTTTTATAAAATACAATTGATTATGCCTTTATTTTATGCATGGGGGTAAAATCTTTCCCAGCAAGGGTGAGACTGTTTCCCATCAGATGTTATAGAGGCCCAAGTGGGTTAGACTTGCTATGCAGTACTTATAATAATAGATGTTGGTTCCCAGAATGAATATGTTTCTGTGGTTTTCCTATGCAATTTGAGGCTTCCGCTCACAGTGATGTCACCTTCCTGATCGTGTGTTGTGGTCACACAATTTTAGAATATATTTCTTCTCTGCACACACACAGTACTGGCAGTGACCTTATCCTGCCGCTTCATTTCCTATAAGCCGTAGCAATGCTAGCAGGCTCGGTCACAGAATTTGCTGTATCTCATGTGATCATCTTAAAACTCCTTCCTATTGTCATTGCTCAAATTGCAAGCTGACAAATATGGCGCAAAACTTGGAGCAAAGAAGTGTATACATTGACGTGAAGAGACACAAGATGCAATTCGCGTAAATCACCCCCATTGAATCAATAAGAGTTTAGCTGCTCATATGAACACGTCTGGTTTTATGGAAGTAGAGTTAGCAACCCATGTAGGGGGACAGCAAGGATGTCAACCTCAAATGGTTATAATTGGTGATATTTCACCAAAAAGTAGAATTTTAATAGAAAAGTGCCACTTTGTATTTACATTGAAGTCTTTGGGATGCTGATGCTAAAAACTGGCCCCAAATAATTAAGACTCAATGATGAGATGACAGATCTGGGACAAAGGTTTTTTGCCTTAACTGGTCTAAATATTTTACCCACCTTTGCTCTCCTCAGCTTCCATCATCGAGACTTCTCTGTACAAGTGTGTGTTGAAGCCTCTCCGAGATATTATTCACTCCCAGTTACTCAACATTCACAGCAAGGATGGGTCCCTGGCCAAGCTACTAGCCAACCAGCAGAAGATGAAGGCCAAGAGCCTGTCCGAACCGGAGCTACGTGCAGGGTTGCCAGGGTCCAGCACCATGGAGAAGATCCAACAGAAGTTCTCAATTATGCATGTGGCCTACTCCCCAGAGAAGATGATCAGACTCTTGCTGAAGGTCTGCAAACTCATATATGAGTCAATGGAGGCCTCTAGTGAAAAAAAAGGTACTTCATTCTCGTCTGCATAACTATATATATATATATATATATATCTATTATAGCAGATATATATAATATATATATATATATAGCGCAATCCTAAATAGCTATAAAAAATCAGGATAATTTATTAAGGGCAAAAAAAGCTTGGTTGCTGGACAAACAGGTAAAAACAAACAGTATAAGCAATAAATCACAGTGAATGAAAACAAAAAAGGATAAAAGAATGGAGGAAAAAATATAAATCAAAAAAATGTGTCCAAAATATGTCCAATAGATCTATTGTGAAGGAGTAGCACTGTAGATGATATAACACTTAAATGCATAGCAATGAATGTAGCAACAAATGGGGAGTAGGAGGACCTTGGTGTAGATCAATGTGGATAAACAAAGTAGCAGTAACAGGCTGATAGATGTGTCCTGTATAGTGGATTCCAGATGTAAAGGATAAAGGCAGAGGGGGGTAAATGAACGGTCTCACCAGGTAGTGTATCTGCGATGGACCCCAGGGGGTCTCCGCTTCCCTCCGTCAACTGCGGCGGTAATTTCACGATGGAGATGATCACGTGACGCTGATCCGGGTATCACTAGAGACACAGTCCTGCCTCCTGTATACCCCCCCTCTCGACAGCCAAATTTCTTCAATCAGAGAGGTAATGTGGCAAGTAGAGTGATCACTGATGTAACCACTAGATGCCAGACTCAACATGAACTGCAGCCTTCCACTTTGTTTCTCTGGTGTGAGTTTGACTACTGTTCTCCACTCCTCACTACTCACTCGTTGCTCATCCCTCCTCCCACAATCATCTTTTGGAGACAGTGACGTAACCTACGCGTTTCGTCAGCTGTTGCACTGACTTCTTCAAGGGTGTGACCTAAGGAGTTGGGAATGAGCCTTTATAGGGCTAGTTAAAACCTGATAGGTTAATTGAGAGGGAGACACACACATATATATACTGTATATATATATAGTCAGATAAGGCAGTTGGCACTCCAATAGGTGGTAAGCCACAGGTGCACGTCCCATATAGAGAATGTAGTTATACGTTACCGTTCCAAGGATTGGTAAACAGAGACAGCACTCAAAGGTTTGAAAATCAAAGTGCTATTACTAATACACTTTGATTTCAACATTGAGTGCTGCTTTGTTTACCAATCCTTGGACGGTAAGTATAACATCTATATATATATAGATATAATATAATATATATATATAGTATATATAGAATATATATATATATATATATATATATATTAATTAATATATATATATATATATATATATTAACAGTGGACAAATAACCCAAAAATCTTACTCGCCACACAAAAAAATCTACTCGCCACCTTAGTACCAAACAGTGTGCTGCTTGGGCCAAATTTACTCGCCCGGGGTTAAATCCACTCGCCGGGGCGAGGCAAAGTATAAGGTTGATAACACAAGATACTACATACATGAGAGATAAGGATAGATATAGATGATGATTATAGTACTATGATAGAGTAATAATATAGAGAGAGATAGATAAGAGTAGACAGATATACATCAGATTATAACATATATACACACATATATATATAATATAGATATCTATATAATATTATATATTATATATATATTATATAAGATATATGAGTTAATAAGTTATGGTGAGTCAAAAAAAGTGACAAAAACCCGCCACAGCAAAGCAAATATGCAATGTAAACAACTGTAGCATTCATGCATGTTAGGCAGGTTGCAGACTGTCTAAGACAAGCAGATGAGACATACAGTTGTATTTAAATTGTATATAATATATAGATATATATATAATCAAAAAAAATAATAGGTGACTACGTTCTGTGGCTAACCGAAATGCTTTTATTTGTGCGAGGCTTTCGAGATACACTGGATCTCTCTTCGCTGCGTGTTAAAAATGATGAAGAGGATTACTTAAAACCAGTTGTCTCTGGAATGTTATCTGTGCTGTTCCTTTTCCCCCGGTTGGGATGTGTTTTATGCTAGAGGTTGTCAAGGGTTAACTGAAAGCAAGTGAAGAGAAAGATGTGTGTGTGTATCAGTGTGTAATAAATGAATGGAGAGGCCACAGTAGAAACAGTGCTTACACAAGGGGGTGTGGAGTGAGAGGGGATATAAATGGTGGGTGTGGGTGTGGAATGTGAGGTTGTAGCACAACTGAAAGAAGTGTGTGTGGATACTATGTGGTCCCTATTGGTGGTATAGGGATGGAAAAATAAGGAGTATTAGTATGGAGTGTGAGAGACAGCTGTTTGTGTGCATACATATAGCACAGTATGTACAGACATGGCCTTTAGTGCTCATGGAAGAGAGTTCGCTAAGGTCGTAAGACTCATAAAATTTCGATCTCTGTTTAGGCCACTGTACGTAAATGTCCCGAACAGTTGCATAAATTTGTACTTCATGAACCGTCTCTCTTTCGGGGGTTTTAAGATTACCTTTGAGTATGGCAACCTCAGAATCGTTCATTCTTATGGCCAGAGTCAGAGAAATGTTCGCCAACAGGACTGTCTTTGTTCGCGTGTGATGCTGTGGCGATGCCGTCATTCTCTTGGTTTAGCCTGTCTGGTCTAACACCTATGTTAGTAGATCCCCATGGAATTTA